>JAQQBS010001423.1:6888280-6902353 GCA_030347275.1 Microctonus aethiopoides
CAATTTTTAATTCAAATATTTTGTTACATTATAAATAAATTTATAATTATATCATCAAAAATAATTTTTAAATATAAATAAAAATTCCTTGATAATTTTTTTTCTCAATATTTATATAAACAAATTACATTGCACTGAATATTATGCTCTATTATTAATACATTAAATTTTAAATTAAACATCCAAATGTCTCACCTGAAAAAAAAAATTATAATATTAAATTCAATTTTCTTTCAATAAAAATTATTCATTATGAAAATTTCTTTTACCTTTATAAATTTTCCTTCATTTTCTCACGCTCTATTTTTCATTTTTTCTCTTTCTCTATTATTCCATTTTATTTATTTATCACACATAATATGTACCATAATCTTCCTAGTGGCATCCAGAATTGAAAAGAAAATAAAATTGATAATGTTCCATTGTTTTCCAGTAACGCATCGCCAAACACTTGGAATTTTTTTTCTGCAATGAAAAATATAAACATACATAAATATTGAATGTGTATAAAAGACAATAAAATAAATACATAAATAATTATTCACCAGAAAATAAACTAAAAAAAAAAAAATAACAATAATAATAATAAAAATTAATAATTATTTTAACCGTTAATAAAATATTAAATAATCAAAATTTAAATTTTCGTGAAATTGATATTTTTAGATTAAATAAAATTCCCATCGATATTAAAAGAAATAAAATTTTCAAATAGTCAAAAATAAAAAACCAAAAAAAAAAAAAAAAAAATCAAAAAATTGACTTAATTTGATCTCAAATTAAATCAAAAACTGTGGAATGAAAATTTATTATTCCAAATTATTATTCAGTAAAAAACTGAAAAAGTTTTTCAAACAAAAATTTTATTTTCTATTCGAAAATATTTTTTTTTAGTTTTTTTTTAGTCGTTTTTTTTTTTTTGGACTTGAAATTCGAGGGATGAATTTTGGTTGTTAATTTGGAGCGCACATGGACATTATTTTTCATCATTATATTTTGTTTCTCATCTGAAGGCATTAAATATATACTTATGTATGTGTATATGTATATTCTTATGTATTAATATGTATGTATGTGGCACACTCGGCACATGTGGGTGAATGTGGCACACAACGTGTGGTCCTTTTATAATACTAACCAACCGGTGAATTATATAGCTGCATAGAAACTCAGCAGCAGCAGAAGCAGAAGCAGCACGAGCTCACATCAATACAATACAAAAGATGAGCGGCGGTCAAACTAATTAACTTGCTGAAAGAGACACGTTGCACTCAACATTTTTTCCCCCATGTCATTATTGTATATTTTTTTTTTCCTTTTACTTTATAAAATAAAATCGAATTGATGTAAATCACATTATCAAGGCTGGACTATCCATGAATAATTGGAATTGAATATCATTCAATTGTCTATTCTTGAGAAGGATATGGGATAGAATTTACTTGAGAAATTTATTTGAGTAATTTATCCAAGAAAAATTTACTAAAAAGCAAAGAGAATATTTTTTTTTTTTTTTGTAATATTTAAAGGAGTGTTAAGAATTTTTTATCGGTTGCATTAGCGAGGTTTTAGTTTATTTAATATAATAGAAATTGAATTTGATTTAGTTGTTTTTTGGAAAAATGAAATTTTAGTTTAGTAAAATTTTTATATAATAAAATTTAGACAGATTGTTTTTTCGTTTCTCTCACTCGAGTTGTAAAATGAGAAGTGGTTATTGTGAGTATTTCTTGATGAGAACAAAAAAATTTTTTTTTTTTCGAAAAAAAAAATTTTGAAAAAAATGACTAACAAAAAAAAATTTTTTTTTGGCTTTCATTCATTAAATAAAATTGTACTATTGTAGATATTTTCTTGAAAAAACTAAAATTTACTCAAAAAAACCATCTCAAAAAAATCAACTAAAAAAGGAACTAAAAAAAAATTGTTTCCCTGCTTCGCATTTATAAAACAAAATCACATTAATGTGAAAATCTCCTCAAAATAACTAAAATTCAATCAAAAGAATACTTTTGAAAAAAACGACTAAATAAAAACTAAAAAAAAATTTTGAAAAAAATAACTAACAAAAACAAATTTTTATATTGGCTTCCATTCATTGAATAAAATCGTATTATTGTAGATATTTTCTGGTAAAAACTAAAATTTACTCAAAAAACCCGTTTCAAAAATATCGACTAGAGGAACTAAAAAAAAAATTTTTTCCCTGCTTTGCATTTATGAAACAAAATCACATTAATGTAAAAATCTCCTCAAAATAACTAAAATTCACTCAAAAGAATACTTTTGAAAAAAACAACTAAAAAAAACTAAAAAAAAATTGTGAAAAAAATAACTAACAAAAAAAATTTTTATTTTGGCTTCTATTCATCAAATAAAATCATATTATTATAGATATTTTTTTGAAAAAACTAAAATTTACTCAAAAATATACTTTTGAAAAAAACTAAAAAAAAAACTAAAAAAAAATTTTTTTTTTCCTATTTTTCTGAAAATAAAATTCAAGCATAAATATATCATTTGTTTATCCATATTCATATAAATTATACACATATAATTATAATGCAAGAGACAAAACAAGTTTATATATCGCTCTCGACTCCTGAGACATTTTTCTACATGTTACGTTCACATTTCGCGCAATATGGGAATAAAATGTGAAACTGTAAATTGTGCGTGGGAAGAATTGCTCCCCGAACGATCGTATACTGGTCTACCGCGCTATATACATCTTCATACATACACAAATACATATAAATACAAACATATATCCATAAAAAATATCAACACACATAGATATGTTCAAATATCTGTATACATATTATATACCAAACTGAATTCGATGATTTAAATGTGCGTATTCGAGCAAACTTATATTACATTTGGGGTTTAGCTTTTTGGGGTTGGAAAAAAAAAAAATTTGTAACGTTATATCGAAACTCTATTACTCCCCAGTGAATATGAAGAACGAATATTTTACCTTTCCTCACAAAACCGCATTAGGAGACAGGGTAATACAAACACTGCTTATATACATATAAATCTGTATACAAAAGCTTGATTGGGGCAAAATGGGGTATCCCAATAAAATGTGAAATTGAATATCAAAATAATCATTTTTTACAGAAAAATTCAGAAACAAAAAATAAATAATTGATCAACAATAAATCACCCCGCTTTGCCCCAATTTTAATTATTTCCGGAAAAATATGAAATATAAAAATCGATAATTATAAATTAATAATAATCGTACTATTTGCATGAATATATATGTATATATGTGTGTATAAAAATCGAGAAATTGGTGTATATTTATTAAAAATAAATAAAAATATCACATGAACAAAATGCAATAAATAAATAAATGAGCTAAATTTTATTCGTATCACGAATTTTGTTGTTCTTTTTTTTTCTTTCTCTTCTTCTTCCCCATCAATACATAGTCCAATAAATAATATTTCATCCGCTTTCTTTCACACCTTTTTCCAAATATATTTTCCTCTTTTTCTCTTTTATTTTATCGCTTCTATTTTATCCTCCCCCAAACCACCGACCATTTTTCCCGTACCCTCAAAGAAAATGCCAGAATGAACTATATACATTTATCCACACATATAAACATAAATAAAAATATATAATTCATCCCCATTAATTTTCTTTTTGTCATACACTCAATAATAAAAGGAAAAAAAAAATAAAAAATCGTTACACAGTTGAGACAATTGTCAGAAATATCTTTCCAACGAAAATTCAGACATGATTGAACATGAACAAACGTGTCGCTGGGGAATTATAAAAAGCTAAACTAAAAAAAAATTACAAAAGTAAATAAATAAAAAAAAAATCAGGATTCTAGGGGTGGGTGTTAAAACAACAATGATTGGTGGACATTGTGAGAGTGTATAGATTCAACATGAGAATTTGAACAAGAAATTTGAACGTCAGAGTTACAATTTTCTCATCTTAAACGTCTTCGTGTGTAAGTTGGGGGCAGGGTGGGGTGGGAAATACGTTATAGGGGATGGTGACAAAAATAGCGTATGATTGAGTGAGTGCCGCGAGGGATTTTGTCTTGCGTTGTTGAAGAAAAAAAAAAATTTGATATAGATATAGAGGAAAACCTCTATTAACGGCCACCTCTCAATAACGGTCACTTTAGAAAACGAACGTTTTTAGTATATTTTTAATTCTCTCTTTAAGCAAATTATAATTTTTAGGCAAATTTTTTGTGACCGCTATTCGGAGGTTTTACTAAAAAAAAAATTTTTTTGTATAAGTGAAGATAATTTTTGATAATTAAAAAAATTAATTCGGTGAATGAAGCGAGAAATGTTGATGAAAATCTTTATGACGCATGAAAAAAATTTTTTAGTCATGATCAAATTTTTTTTTTTTTTTTTTTTTTTGAAGAAGAATTTATTTAATCTGGGAATTGAGTGATGATAAAATGATTTGACAGTTGAAATATTAATATTTTAACGATGAATTTGGAGAATTAAAATAGAAAATATCCATTTTTAATCCGACGATTTTTTAGGCTTTTTTCTGTTTCTTAATCGTCGTGATTAAAATATTATTCATCAAAATGTCATTACTGCTAGTTGAGTGTTATAGTGAAACAAAAATATTTAAATCATTGATTACTTTTTTTTTTTATGGCTCCAGGCATTTTTTTTTTTTTTTTTTTTTTTTTTTTTTTTAGATAATTTTTCATAATGATTTTGATAATTTTCATATATGTGCCACAGCATGAATATATAAACCCGAATTTTGAGGTATTTATCAGTCAATGTAAAATATTCTACCAAGCTTCATAGGTAAATTTATAAAATATATAAAATTAAACAATAGATATATAATAATAGAAATTTTAGTTGAATTTATTTTTCCTTAATAATCAAAATTTTATGTGTTTTTTTGTTTAGTATTTTTCTTTGTTGTTGTTAATGATTTAAAATATTTTTATTTAAAGATTGAGGGTCGATATAAATAAAGAATTATTGATTAAACAATAATTTGAATCCAGCCTTCGAAAATGAAATATCGTAAGTAAATTATTTTGACATTTACTTCGAGATTTAATCAAAATTTTACTAAATTAAAATTTTTTCAGATTTTATTTTCTTCTGTGCACTATTGTCAATTTTAATTTTTCAAAATTTATACACTGTGCAAGCACAAAATAAAAAACAGAAAGATGCTATTCTCACTAAGGGAATGCAAAAATTTTCAGCTGAATATCTTAAGGTAAAATACTCAAAAAATCACTTGAAAAATTAACTAATTTATTTATGATAAATTCAAAAAATTTTCTGCTGCTTAGTAATTTATAAGAAATTTTTTAGTGTTGAATAAATATTATCTCTGAATTTCATTGTGAAATATTTGATATAGTACAGAAAATGAAATAAATATTAATTTGTACGAAAACAAAAAAATTACTAATCAATGTGAAATTTCAGATTTTAACTAAAACTCAAAATGACAATTTCATTAGTTCTCCTCTTAGTATTGGAATGGTTTTAGCCTTGGCAGCTTATGGGGCCGATGCTAATACCAAAAAACAGTTGACTAAAGCTTTGAATATACCAATTTATAGACTAGAGTTTATAAGATACTTTTTTGATTTAAACCAAATTATTAATGTAAGTTTTGTGAATGAAAAAATATTTTTTGTTTTGACATTTTGTCAATTGATAAATTTGAATCATTATTATTCATGTTGGTTTTTTTAGTATCATACAAACTTTGATATGCATTTTGCTAATGGGCTTTTGGTTGATAATAAAATTGAAATAAATGATACTCAATACCAAATATCAGAAAAAATTTTCAATACAAGAATAGAAACAGCTTCATTTGAAGACAAACATGATGTCGCTGATAAAATTTATAAATGGTACCTGAGACAAACTGATAGAAAAATAATTCGATGTGATAATGCTGGAAAGTAAAATTTAGTTAAAAAATATTTGCTTAGTAATTTTTTGGTTTTTGAATTTTGTTATTTTTTGTGTCACAGACAATTTGAACGGGGCGAAATTAATGGGACTCAGTGCTGTTTATTTTGAAGGCAAATGTTTACCCTCGATCGAAAATGAAGTAGGATTTTTTAAATCGGCTAACGAAATTAGTAAAATTCAAACTGTATGCAGCACTTTGAAATTAAAATACAATTACATTCTGAACAATCAAATATTAGTATACGAACTTCCGTTTGAGGTACTGTCGAAATAATTTTCAAAATTGAAAAAAAATCGCTATAAAAAATTTGTATTTAGTTTTTTTTTGTTTTATGTTTGTTTCAATTTATGTAGACCAAAGATTTAGGAAATAGATACAGTATGTTTATTTTTTTACCCTCAATTGGTACAAATTTGGAAGTTATATACAACAATTTACATCAAATTGATTTTAGAAATTTATTTACTATTTATCCTCCAATTTGTCAAAAAATTTGTATACCAAAAATCGACATCATTAGTCAATTTAAGCTTCATCCATATCTTCATGAGGTTAGTAAAATTTTGAAAATATTTTCACATACTTTTACATTAACTTTAAATCATTTACTGGAATATTAATTTAATATTTTGGATTTTAGATGAAAATTACTGATATGTTTGAAGAATCTGCAAATTTTTCAACTCTTTGTTCGGGTGAACATGCAAAAATGGCCAACGTAATTCAAAAAGCATGTTTTGATATTGATTCATCTCGTTCTTCTGACTGTGACTACGAAAATTCTGAAAGTGAGTATGCAAAAATTGCAATTTATCTGTCCGAAATTATTTTTCTATTTTTTTTTTTTTTTTTATACAAAATGTGAAAGCTCTGATACTCAATAATGATTTTTTTTCTTAAAACATTGATATTATTAATTGATTAATTGAAAATTGTTACGATTTTTGTTGATTTAGTATTAAAACTCATGAATAATAATTATAAATAAATAAAATTTTACGTTTTGATGAGATAATTAATTTTCAAAAGCTTTTGAAGCTTTTTTTTTTTTTGATAAAAAAAAATTATCAAGTACCGATGTTTTGACCTCAATAAATTTTTGTTTTTTAGGATGCCAAATTCCAGATTCTGATGTCACCATCGAACAACCATTTGTTTATGCAATAGTGTCAAAAGCTGCTAATCTTCCAATACTATGGGGACAAATTATTGATAAAAATATTTTATATGAAGTTTAAAAATCATCGCAAGAAAATTTGCAATTTTTTTAAATATTAATAACTATATTATTTCTCCAAAAATATTAATCAATCAAAACTATCAAATCAATTATACACAAAATACAATCAACATTTTTAATTCAATAATTTACAACTAATTAAACTAAAATAAAATTTTTAAAATTAATTATTTTGAAAAGAAAAAAATAATTTTTTATACTGTACATAATAAATAAAATAAAACTTAAAGAGTTATTTTTCTATTTTTATGTGTATTAAAAAATCAAATTTGAAAATAAATTAATACATAAATAAAATAAAATACAAAAATAAATGGGAAAAACAAATTTTTTTTTTTTTTGTTTTGGTGATTGATAAAAAAATTTTGGAATTAACTTTTATTTAGGTAATATATGTTTTGGTTAATTTTTTCTGGGTTTAATTTCGAGGGAAATTGTCGGAGGATAAAATAAAACGAAAAGAAAAAATTAAATAAATAAAAATTAAAATCAAAATCACGTGGGATCTCAAAGACGAAAGACAGCAATCAATAAAGACCGAGTTCGTCGGATTCCTTCAATCAAATTGGGAACATCAAAGCGACGTACAAATGGCGAAGGGATAAAGCATCAGCAATGAGAAAGCTCGAAAAAGCGAAAAAAAAAAAAAAATGCGAAAGGCAGAGGAGAAAGAGGAATGAAGCGAAAAAAAAAATTGTGAGAGGGGTAGGAAGAAGCATTCCTTAGGGGTAGAAAACTGGGAATTAGCCTCCATCTTCACAAAAGCTTCGGAGTCTTCAAGACAAAGGCGAATTTCTCTCACTCATTTTTTTTTTTTTCAAACTTTTCTTTGATTCTTTTTTTTTTATCTATTTTTATTATAAATAATACTGGTTTGAAAATATTTATAATAAATTGGCTTTAGATATTTCGTATCGAATTAATCAGAAAAATAATTTTCCAAAAAATTAAAAATTTTTTTAGTTAAATTTAACACAAATTTTTTGTATGATAATTTTGTTAAATAAAAATTTTGAAAAATTGTTTTATAAATATGAAACATTTTCATCCAAACGCTTTCATAATTATTCAATTAATAAATAAAAATGCCAATACAATTTTTAAAATATTTATCATCGTTACAATAAATTTTATTAATTTTTTTTGTTTTTTTTTTTTTTTATTTCTTCGAATAATTAAATTAAAATATAAATAAAAAATTAAAATTCACAGGTAAAATCTATTTATGTGTAACCCAAGTGTGCTAATAATATATCAAATAACATCAAGATTATTATCCATTAACTGACTTTGATTATAAATATTAATAATAAATTCATAAATTCATATTGAATATGAGTGAACGGAAATAAACGGTGTAAAGTTAATTAGAATGAAAAATAGCTCGGTCTGTTTGATCTTACGATCTAGTTGAATATTGTACAACACTGTAAACATATATATACATATAAATTCATTGTAAACAATAATGTGTAAATTTTAATAAAATCAGATTATCACAATATAAAAATATTCATATAAATAAAATGAATAATATTAAATGTTTACTCTTTTGCGTGAGTTTTTTGTTGCGTGACATCATGATTTATTTATTCCCTTTGCATGTATAAATGAACATATAAAAAAAATATTAACAATAAAAATAATGATATTATTAATTAATAAATAAATATAATGCAGTGATTAAATTTATTTTTTGACTTTTATTAAAAAATTAATTTATATAATATTAATAATTTTTTTTTTAATATTTTTATTTATTTATTGTATAAATAATAATGAAAACTCACTTATGAATTCATCAAAAATCAAATTATTATTATTATTATTGTTATTATTATTTTTATACTGTAATAATAAATTTTATTTTCAAATTTAAAAAATTTAGTTTTTTTATTTAAATATTTTTTTTTTTCGATATTTTTATTTATTTATCAAGTAGATATATAGGTGGAAGCTCAAATGCAAAATTATGAACAAAGGAGAATATTAATAATAAATATTATGTAATAATTAAATGAATTATTTGATTTGCAATAAAAAAATTTATTTTTATAATTTCAATTTTTTTTTTTTTGGTTTTCATTTATTTATTATGTAAACAAAAGTGAGAGCTCACGTTTGAAAATATGATAAAAGGACACTATTAATGATAATTAAATTAATTTTTGATTTTGTATTAAAAAAATTTATTTTTTATATCAAAAAATTTTTTTTTTATTTTTATTTATTTGCTGCGTGGATACAGGTGAAAGCTCACGTATGAGGGGATGATACATGAGGTGGCGAATAATACTGTGAGGAATTAACGAATAAAAAGGATAGAAATGCGAGAATGAAAAAAAAAAAAAAAAATTTGCGCACGCGCGATATAAAATAATAAAAGTGGCGGCATAAGCATCAACTGGCAAGTGGAAAGTCCTTGGGGTTAGCGTTGTAGAGAGTACAAGAAAGAAAGAAAGAAAAAAAAATGCGAAAGGGAAAAAAAAATGAGAGAATAAAAGAGAGTAAAAGAGTGGGGGATGTAAATGCCCCTGTGATGTATCGGATCGATGCGCCAGCATCCCAGACATGCTTTTTTCCTACTATACAACGTAAAAACATCTTCCCTATACATATATATTCAAAACAATAAAAATGATAATAATAATAAAATAAAATAAAACACAAAAAAATTTTTTTTTCACTCGATTTTTTTTTTTTCAACTTTTAATCGTTATCAATTTTATTCAGCCGATATTTTCCATTCATTTGTCATCATTTCAAATTTATAAACATATTTTTATATCATTTTTTCATATTTTTTATGTTTACAAGCTTAATTGGGGGCAAAGTGGGGTAGGTGAAAAAAATTTTGATTTTAATTATTAATTTTTGTAACACATTATTATATTCAATTGTAAAAAGAGAAATAAATTTTAATATGAAATATTGAATTTTCTAGAATTTTATTTAAATAAATATAAATAAACAAATAAAAAAAAAATTTATTAAAAATAATTTAAACTAATTTTTATTTTCACTATCAATTTTTAATCATTATCCATTTTGGCCTGATTTTTTTTTCTAAATGTAATATTGAAAATAAACATTTAAATAAATAAAAAATAGTAAAAATATTGTTTATTTTTTTTTATTTGTCGTTTTCATAAGGCAAAAATGATATTTTGAAAACTTTAAAAATTCAATCGAGCTAAAAAAAAAATTTTTAAAATGACGCGAGTAAATATTTAACTATAGAGCAACATCCTACATGTTTATATGTATATAAAGAGTGTCCTGCAATTACTTCCAATAACTCGTGGAAGGATAACATTTATAGTGGAGAAGAGTGCCAAGAATTGTTAAGGAAAACTTTGAATTGCTGCGCTCAGTTTTGCGGTGGTAAAATTTTTATATATAAATATATCTGTGTATATAGTTGCGCAAATATATATGTATATATATGGAGATAAAGATGAAGATATAGCAGAGAAAGTTAGAGAGAAAGGGGATGAAAATAAAATGAAATAAGAACAAAAGAAAATGAGAGGAAAAAAAAATTAAACATAAAATATAGTAAAAAAAAAATACTTTTACCACATTTCTTCGTGTCTTCCTCAATCGCAGCATGTGACCACATGCTCCAACCACCACTTTAGTGTATAGATGTATGTATAAAAAATATATATAGATACATTTTTCACTTTCTATAACCACTAGGTAAAAGTCTGACCATGGATGAAGTTACTACTGAAGTTGTATTTTTTTTTATGTAGGTTCGTATATAATTTTTTTATATGTGTAAGAACATGTAACTGTCGTCACAGTTTGGTACAATGTGAGGAAAATTGTGCAAAAATCCATTAAAAATTTGTGTTGGGAAAAATAATTTTAGAAATTAATTTATTTGTTGAGGTGAATTTTTTTTTTATTTATTAAATCGATGAAAAAAAAAATGGGGGAATTAGAAAATTTATTTTTCTAGTTGACAAATTTTTTAGTTTCTAGTTTTTCAATTTTAAAATACTTTAGTTGAATAATTTCCCAAAATTTCACTCAAAAATATCAATTTTTGGGAAAAATTTATTTTTCTTTCAATTCAAACGGGTTTAAAAAATCGAAAATATCACTCAATCATAATAAAACTAATCGGTAATATAGAGAAACTAGTTACAAAAATAACGCACTTTGATTCATCAAAATCCGTTAGTTAGTTTTTGAATTATCGTCAAAAAAATTTGGAAAAAAAAAACTAAAAAGCTCATTTGTTCATTTCAACCCCCAATTTTTATAAAAAAATTGACAAATACATAGTTTAAATAACAATAAACATAATAGCATGAACATAAACATAAATAACAATTTTTACAAATAAAAAAAAATTATTCCTTAACATTTTTTTATTACAAAAAAAAAGGAAGAAAAAAATTTTTTTCTTGTATATTAATTTTAGCAGTTTCACAAAATTAAATTCCAAATTTGGACGTGCTTATGCATGAGCACATACAACACCATATAAACATAGTATATATATATACATGAATATAGTCTAAACAACCCTCATTGCACTATGTCACGCAATCGCTTTCTATTTTCTTCTTTCCTTTTTTTTTCTCTTTATTTCTGTTGATCTGGCACTCGATCTCTTTTTTTTTTCTCTTTCGCCCCAGGCGTTCAACAAAATTAATGCACATCACCCTGTATAGTTGTGTGCTATATGTGAACACGCGAAGAGCATTTACCATGCAATTTTATTTACCATAAAACACCTGATGCTAAAAAAATACCAGGAATATTTTTTATAATATATTTTTATTAAATAAATTTTCATATTCATGAAGAAAATTTTTTAAATAAAAATTACTATTAAATTAAGATAAATAAGGGGATGATTGTAATTATTTTTGAAATTAATGAAGCTTTGTTTTTTAAATTAAATTAATTAAAGAAATTTTTAAAAATGTCGATGGAAATATTTAATTCGAAAGTTTTTTTCTATTGGTGGATTTGAATTTTAAACCAACCCTCTTTTAGTATTGTCTACCCCCTTTTGTTATACTAAATACATGAAAATATACATGTACTTTGCATACACGCCCTTCGTTCTTTTGATATGCGCATGCGCGTTACGTAACGACATCCCCTGAATGGAGATTCGTGAATGTAAAATAAAAAACGATGAATAAACAGGTTTAAACTTGTCAGTCTATATAAGGGAGTAGAGGGAATGGAAAATTGTGAAGTTGTAGTCTCGTTTCAACCCTCTGAATATTGTGATTGGTTGCTCAATGATACTGTAGCAGATGGGAATGAAAGAGGGTGATAGTGCGCAGGACACGAAGGATTCGTTGCGTTTATCGTATCATAATTCAACCCCTTGTTGAATTTTATTTTATTTTTTTTTTTTTTTTTTTTTTTTTTTTTTTTTTTTTTTTTTTACGTTCGATGTTGAACGAAAAAATTATTAGGAAGCTATTTTGGATATTGGTTTATTTTTTTTTTCTTTTGGTAAGTTTGTTTGGTTGTGTTTTATTTATTTAGTTGGTGTTTTTTTTTTGTGTTTGTGTTTTTTATAAATTTTTTTTTCTTGTTTTGTCGTGCATTATTTTGTTGTTTTTTTATTTTTATTATATTATTTATGACACTATGATGTTGGAATATTATCATAAAATTCAAAATTTTATCGAAAAAAATTTATTCAAAATTTTTATATTTTGAAAATTTGAATTTCGATTTTTTTTTATCATACTATTGTGGCATTATGCATTCATATTTGCTCATTTATAACACTATAATATTATGATGTTATTATAAAATTCAAAATTTTAACAAAAAAATTCAATCAAAAATTTTTATATTTTGAAAATTTGAATTTCGGTTTTTTTTTCATCATACTATTGTGGCATTATTGATTCATATTTGCTCATTTATAGGACTATAATATTATGATATCATTAAATTCAAAATTTTATCAAAAAAATTTAATTCCAAATTTTTATATTTTGAACATTTGAATTTTGGTTTTTTTCATCATACTATTGTAGCATTATATATTTATATTTAATTATTTATAACACTATAATATCACAATATTATCTTAAATATCAAAATTAGATCAAAAAAATTCAATTCAAAATTTCTTTATTTTGAAAATTTGAATTTCGGTTTTTTTTTATAATATTATTGTGGCATTATTTATTCATATTTGCTCATTTATAGGACTATAATATGAAGATATTATTATAAAATTCAAAATTTTATCAAAAAAATTCAATTCAAAATTTTGAATATATTTTGAAAATTTGAATTTTGGTTTTTTTTTTTCATCATACTATTATACAGTTATCTATAACATTATATTATTATAAAACTTTACATTACATAGGAAAACCAAATAAAAAATATTTATATTTTGAATATTCGAATTTTTGTATTTTCATTTTGGTTTTTTTGGGGGAATGAATTAAATTGGGAAAATATTCCAGCTGGTGGACAACGTTGGAGAGGGTGCGTTATATGTATTTGCGACGATTTTGTGATTGTACAGTTGTTTAGGGTTGAGACAAAATGGGGATGAAGAGAGAGAGGTGAAGAAATGAAAGAATGAGGGTGGGTTAATGAAGCTAAATCCGTTTATGTGTATGTAGACGATAAATGGCAATGTGGAAGAGTAGTTAGATAGAAAAGAAAATTTGTAGGTTGGTTCGTTACAGTTAGACTAGTTCATGCATGATAACAATGTTAAAATTGTCAAACAAAAGATAAATACAGAGGGGATATTTATGAGAAGAAATAACGAAAAGGGAAAAAAAAATTATTAAAGTAAAGAAAATAACCAAAATTAATTAAATAGTTTTGTAAATGGTTTTTTTTTTTTTTTTTTTTTT
>JAQQBS010001423.1:6930564-6942104 GCA_030347275.1 Microctonus aethiopoides
TACAATTTTAAATATTTCTTTTTTTTATTTTATTTATTTATTTATTTATTTGTTTATTCATATATTGATATATATTTGAATTGTTTAGATTTATGCATAGTCCGACAATTTATTGTCATGCTAATTTGTTGTAATTTTATAATAATAATAATTAATTATTTTAACGAAGTGAAAAAATTGAGAAATGTAAAATTTTTCATAATTAAAATATTTCTTCATTTTATTTTGTTTATTTATTCATTTATTTATTTATATGTTTATGTATATTTGAATTGCTCAAATTTGTACATAATCCATCAATCTATTGTCATATCAATTTGTTGTAATTTTATATAAATAATTAATTATTTTTACAAAGTAAAGAAATTATGAAATCTGAAATTTTTTACAATTAAAATAATTCTTTTATTTTATTCATCTATTTATTTATTTATTTATTCATTTATCTATTCACGTATATAAGAATTGATTAATTCCATGCGTAATCCAACAATTTATTGTTATGTTAATATATGGTAATATTATATTAATAATTAATTATTTACAAAGTGAAAAAATCACGAAATCTAAAATTTTCCACAATTTTAAATATTTCTTTATTGTATTTAATCCATTCAATTATTCAATCATTCAATAATTATCATACATCGAAATTATTCAAATGTATGCATAACCCAACAATTCATAGTCACATCAAATTTATTATAACATTATATTAATAATTAATAATTTACAAAATAAAAAAATTATGAAATCTAAAATTTTTCACAATTTAAAAAATATTTCTTTATTTCATTTCATTCATTGAACAATTTAATTATTCAACTATTCATACACCTCAATATTCTTCAAACATAGACATAATCCAACAAACTATTATCATGTCAAATTTATTATAAAATCATCCTAATAATTAATAATTCAACAAAATAAAAAAAAAATCGCTAAATAAAAATTTTTTTCACACCTTTCAATATATTTTTAATCTCATCTATTTTTTATTCATTCATAAATAAACAATCAATATCATCACATGAATATTACCACCAACTAAACTATATCAAGAATAAAAATACAGAGAAAAAAAAAACTACGTGTGAATATAAATAAAAAATATTCAAAGTTCATCGCGTGCAAAGAAAGAAAATGTTTTTTTTTCCCCTCTTTTAAAATCCACATAGAAATATTATTACACACACACATATTTATCTGAGTATATATCTATACAAATACCTGTACGAACATGTTTAAATAATTATACATGCATTGTTTCCTGTCGTATGCTAATAATGACAGAAATAATATGCGGATCATAAAACTTTTCCTTCAACAATTTCCACGGTGAATTTAATATTTTTCCACGTTTGCATAAATATCGAACACGTTCATAATTGTTTATATTCAAATGTAAAAGGGTTATAAACAGGACGATGGTTAGCGTGCATGTCTGCAATGTATCATGGAATATTCTCGTGAAGTAAAAAAAAATAAAAAAATATTTATATAATTTTTTTTTTCCATTTATTTCTCTCTCACTTTTTTTTTTTTTATTTTGTATTGTTGCTATCTCTTGTGAATCGACTCGCGTAATTGGGTGCTTATAACAACGTGCAATATGGCCCCCATGCAAATGTGCGAATTCTCTTGTGACCCAAGCAAAAGTGTGGAAAAAAAAAATAAAAAAAAAAATAAAAGGAAATATAAAATTTACAAAGCGAAGTTTAAATAACGATAAACTGCATTTTATATGCGGTTGTATGTGTGAGTTATTGTGTGGTATTTGATGGGGTAATGTGAGAAGTTATATCTTGAAAATGAACATCCGTTTTTATTTTTATTTATATATTTTTTTTTTTGTAATTTTTATTGTAATTAATTTTTATCAAGGAGATTATTTTTTTTCTGTTGAGAAATTATTTAAATAAATAAATTACTTTAGTTTAAATTTGTCACTACAACAAGATTGGATAATTGGTAGATATAGAAAAACATGTTGAACAATAAAAAATTAATAAATGAAATTGGTTTAATAATAATTGAAAATAAGAAAATAAAATTGAATAAAATAAAATAAAATGAAATTCAGTGAAATATTTTCTTTCAACTATGGTTATCATAAATCCTTAACAAAGGGAAAGTGTGGAAAGCCTCAGACAGATACATACACTCACAAATAAATATTAAATAAACAAACAAAAAAAAATCAATCAATAAAATGAAAAAAAAAAACATTTTTTTTTTCCATTTTATAAAAACACAAATGAAAAATTATTTTTTGCCAAAAGCAAAAAAATTATTCACTCTCCCAGTGAATCTTAATGTATATAGATATCTGCTAGGGTGCTTCCACCAAATATGAGTTCCCAATTTTAATATTCAGTACTTTCTAAATCAATTTGAAATTTTCAAAAATTTCAATTAACTGGTAAATATCAATTTTTTTTTATTTGTGCATAGCTTCGCGGAATTTTATGCTATTTAATTAGTTCCCTGCAGAAATTTGTATAGGAATGTATAATCTTTGAAAGTACCTATCACTAAATTATGTTCTGTGAACTGCCCTATCGGTAAAAAATGTTGAAGCCGATTTTTGCTCGAATTTCATGGTTTGTTCAATTTTTCTCGAAAACTATCAACTTTACAGTAAATGTTAAAGAATCCTTTTTTGTAGAGAATTGAATTTTTTACAAAAAAGTTCATTTGACAAAAATTGTAGAGTTGATAGTTTTCGAGAAAAATTCAATTAAACATATTTGAACTATTTATACCTTGAATTGGTCCTCTATGAATTGCATATTATTTTAATTGGATTTTTCTCAAAAACCATCAGCTCTACGGCTTTTTTGCAAGAGCACTATTCTGTAGAAAATTTAATTTCCTACAAAAAAGGTCTCTTTAACTTTTGCTGTATAGTTGATAGTTTTCGAGAAAAGTCCAATTAAACATATAAAAATCCGAACTATTTGTACCTAGAATTGGTCCTTAATAAATTGTGTAATATTATTTTAATTAGATTTATCTCAAAAACTATCAGCTCTATGGCTTTTTTGCAAGAGTACTATTCTCTAGAAAATTTAATTTCCTACAAATAAGGTCTAATTAACTTTTGCTGTATACTCAATAGTTTTCTAGCAAAAATCGACTTAAACATTTCCTACCACTAGGGCAGTTCACAAAAAATATTTTAGTCACATGCACTTTTAAAGAATAAATATTCCCGTACAATTTCTGCTGAGAACCAATCAAATAGCATAAAATTCCACGAAGCAATGCATAAATAAAAAAAAAAAAATTAAAATTAACAAATAAATAGAAAAATTTCAAATTGAATTTTTTTTTTTAATGTTCAAAGTGATATTTCATCAACGCCACGAAAAAAAAATTAATCCCCTCAAACGAAGCACCCTAATACATACATTAATATATATCTACAAACATAGAATAAAAAAAAAAATAGATAAAAATATAAAATTACAACAAAATAAAAAAAAGAAAATTTTCAGACGTTAATGCACCATGATAGAATAATTTGAGACTAAATGTCCTGGCTCGTTAAAATCCTCTCCGTCTTTCTCCAATATATCTATCTATCTATCCCTCTCATTCATTTTATTCTGTATCTGACAAAAAAAAAATAGTTCAACTTGAACTAAGATAAAATAATGTCAGTACACAGTTGTGTGAATTCATCTCTCAGTTGTTCTCAACAAAACCTTTATCTCATTCCCTCTGTCTTTTTTATTTTTTTATTTTTTATTTAACTATGTAGGTATACTATATACATATATATATATATATGTAATGTATTATATATGAAGAATAAAACCTAACTCTTATACTTTCATCGTCTTAGTTCGTCTCGTCGTCGCATTCACATTGAGTTTCGCTTAATTGCACACTTTTTATCAACCACTACAAATTGTTTGTGTCGTTGGTATGCGAATGGTTTGTACATATAAATTGTATGTATATATGTGTGTGTAAGTGTGTGTTATAGGTGTGGTGAGAGGTACCTGTTTGAACTGGTATTGAAGGTGGAGTAAAAGAAATTTGAACGTTAATGGATATTAGGAAAAATATTGTAAACTTTTATAAAATTGTTTATTTTATTTTATTTTATTTAATAATGTGTGTTTGTTGAGGTGATATTTATGATGTTTAAAAAGTATTCCTGATGAGGGAAAGTGGGGTAATTAATTTATTGAATTAAAAATAAAAAGAAAATAAATATTAATTATTATTAAATTTGTAAATTTTTTTTTATTTTTGTCTTGAATATTTATTTATTATTATTTGTTTAGTTATTTTATAATGTTATATGCATAGATAGGAATATGTTTTGAGGGATAAAATGTTAGGTTAATGGTGGAGATATTTTATTAATTAATTATGACGCAAAATATTAAATAAAATTATTAAAAAAATTTTTCTCTGAATAATTTTTTTATTTAAATTAATTATTATTTTTTATGTATTCAAATATATATTAATTTTTTATTATACTTGTAAAAAATCGGTGCTTTATAGAAGAATGTAGTTGAATAATTAATTTATTTGGTTATTTATTTGTTAAGGTATTGGGAAAAATATTGTAAATAAGATAAATTATTAAATATTAAATTTGCAATTTTTTTTTTTGTTTAGAATATTTATTTATTATTATTTATTCAATTATTTTATAATATTGAACATAATAATAGGATGATATTCCACTGAATGAAATGATCAGTTAATGGTTGATATATTTTATTAATTAATTATGATTCAAAATATTAAATAAAATAATTAAAAAATTTTATCTCTGAATAATTTTTTAATTTAAATTAATTATTATTTTTTATATATTCGTATATTTATTAATTTTTTATTACACTTGTGAAAAATCGAGTCTTTTTAGTGGAATATAGTTGAATAATTAGTTTATTTATTTATTCATTTATTTATTTTTATTTTACATATGAAATGCGAACGTTTTCATTTCTTTTTTCGTAAAATCAATTTTTATTCACATATGGGCATTTATTTATTTGTTTTTATATATATATATATATATATTTATATATATATGTCTGTATATTATTTACAACACCCGCGGTATTATTTGACGAGCTTTTTCCGCGCGACGATAGGATTTACAGAGGGAAGATCAGATTCCGCGAATGGATTGGACCGCATTCCATTCGCACCTGGTTATTCACTTTGCGCTTGTTCTTTTCAATGTCGCCAATACTTGTATATAAACAAATATATATAGACGTATATGAAGAGTGTCCCAAAATTGACGCAAGAAGAAAAATATTGACAACAATTTGTGTATGTATTTAATAACAACGTTAATGTAAAAATGAAAAGAAAATAAATTAATGAATATTAAATTTATGAAATTTTTTTTTTTTGCTGAATTTTTTTTGCTTTCTAAATTTTTGTTTATTCATTATTTTTGTTTTTTTTTTCATTGAGTCACTTTTGTCATTGTTGATTGGCGTTTGTTTGTTATTTATTTATATTTGTTTATTATTGAGGATATTTTTATTTAGAGTTGGAGTAAAAAAAATTTTTTAGAAAATTAGATAAAAATGTTTGAGAATTTTTTGCGAATTATATTCAGTATTTTAGTCTTGGAATTTATTGTGAATTTGAAAATGTGACGGGAAAAATGAAAAATTTACTAAAAATACTGAAATTCTATTTTTATCATAATTTTTGAAGATGAATTAAAAATTTTTTTTAATTTTGAGGAATCATATCAATTATTTTAGTCCTGAAATTTGGTATTAATTCAAATGAATGACAGAAAAAATGAAAAAACTACTAATAATACTAAAATTTTACATTTATCAATATTTTAAGGCTAAATGAACATTTTTGAAAGATATTGACAGATCATATTAATTATTTTGCTCCTGAAATTAAATATGAACTCAAAGAAAATATCAGAAAAAAATTTAAAAAATTACTAAAAATACTAAATTTTTATTTTCATCCACATTTCTGAATATAAATAAAAATTTTTATGAAATATTGACAAAGCATATCAATTATTTCATTCCTGAAATTTTATACAAACTAAAAAAAAAAAAATAACAGAATAAAAGAAATAAAAAAATTACTAAAAATACTAAAATTTCATTTTTATCCAGATTTCTAAATATAAATGAAATTTTTTGAGAAATATTGACAAACCAGAATAATTATTTCACCCCTGAAATTCAATATAAACTAAAAAAAACTACCAAAAAAAAAATAAAAAAAATACTAAAAATACTAAAATTTCATTTTTATCGACATTTCTAAATTTAAATAAAATTTTTTAAGGCATATTGACAAACCATTATAATTATTTCACCCCTGAAATTGAATATAAACTAAAAAAAACTACCAAAAAAAAAATAAAAAAAATACTAAAAATACTAAAATTTCATTTTTATAGACATTTCTAAATTTAAATAAAATTTTTTGAAGCATATTGACAAACCATAATAATTATTTCACCCCTGAAATTGAATGTAAACTAAAAAAAAACTACTAAAAAAAAATAAAAAAATCACTAAAAATACTAAAATTCCATCTTCATCCAAATCATTTCACTCCTGAAATTCAATACATCACCCTAATCGGAAATTAGTATCATATCTACACACATTATAAATAATTTCACTCAAAAAACAATAGTTTTCTTCAATTACCCATTAAAAATTATTTTCTTAAATTGCAAAAAGTTCTAAAAACCTCAACTAATAACACTACTAATTAAAAATACAAATTCCTAAAAATGTCATCCATTCAAATCCGACGAAATTACTTCCCAATCAACTAAATAAATCAAAAAAAAAAAAAAAAAAAATACATGAATAATAAATTTTTCTCAAATACCAAAAATAAATTTTAAAAATCTATAAATAAATATCCAAAAATTCAATTCTCATTGTCGCTGTTGAATCAAAGAAATAATATTCCCGTAAAAATACCAGACATTGCGATGAAATCCTTGGTTTAATAAAATATACTCGACGCGATTCACGAGCTTGCACCGCCATATTTGCCTCATACATATATACGTATTTATGTATACATATATGTATGTATGTATTTATTGTTGGCTGCTTGACTGGTATTGCAACTGATTTTATATGCGGTATAGTCAGAAGAAATAGAAAGAGAAAGAATAATATAGGGTTCATATGTGCAAAGCAAACCAACAGTAGCAAAATTCTCTTTTTCTTTCTCATTCGCAATTCAACCATGAGTGAGTTGATACGATTGTTTTTACTGGCGCACCCAATGCAACAAGAAATTGTCCTTCAACAGTGATGCTCAGTGCTTACATTTTTGTTAGACTTTATTTTGTATTTTTCAAGTTTATTTTATTTTTTATTTAGTTGTGAATAAATATTTAAATTATTTCAATGAGGAATTCAATTTTTTTTTTTTAGCCACGATAATAATTTAGAAAATTTCATTCTAATGTTTGAATATGATATTTAAATTGATAAATAATTGTAAAGTTAAATTGTGGAATTTTGAGAATTTTTTTTTTTGTGATAATTTTAATAATTTGGAATTTTTGGGTGAATTTTTTTTAGGTAGCTTAGGAGGTTTTTTTTATTGTTTCAAAATTTTGGAGGAAGAATATTGTTTTTTTATATTATTTATAAATTTATCAAAATGAAAATTGAAAAATTTTTGTTGGATTTGTTGAAAAAATTCATTTGAAATATTTTTTTGTCATTCCAAAAATTTCTCAAATTCGTTCATAAAATTAATCTCATGTAAATAATATTTTCAATCAAGTAAAACTAAGGTATAAAAAATGATCCAAGTATTTAACTTGACCCAAAATTTTACTAAATCTCTCAACTAGTAATTTTTTTGATTCCCATCCAAAACAAACCCAAAAAAAAAATCCAACCAATTTATCAAACATAAAAATTCCTCAACATCGGAAACCAATATTCAATCCAATAAAAAAAAAAATTCAAAAACTCTTCAATCAATTCCCAAATTTTTTTTCCTCACTCAAAATCCTGACTAAAAAATTTTCCTCTCAAAATTTCCCCCAAAAAAAAAACTAATAAATTGCTCAACCAAATTATCTAATCCATCCAAACAAATAAATTACAATAAATCACTTAATGCAACGTAAAATATCCCTATCAATTTCATACGAAGAATAAAAAAGAAAAAAATAAATAACAAAAGACTCAAAAAAAAAAAAATAATAAAATAAAAAAAAAAATAAAATAAAATAAATAAATAAATAAATAAAAAATTACATTCCCACTGCGCCACATGCACATATATATTTATATATACACGTGGGTATATATTAAATGGCAGAGCGACAAATCAACGATTTTTATGTGAACAAACGAAAACTTTTCATTGAATGACGCTGAAACACGAACGAACGAGAATTCGTGTATGAATACGTATGAAGCAGGTTTAAACAAGAATGATTATATATATATATATATATATATATATATTTCCTTTGCCTTAAGTGCGGTACGTGACTGCGCGCATGCGCGTGCTTTTTTGCTCGAGAAGAATGTTAAAATGGCGGGTCGTTTGAATCGAGGGCGCTGCATGGCTGCGCGCGCACTCAAGACAACCGCAAATCGCGTTTGTTATGCCTTTCTCTCTATTCCCTTTTATTCATCTCTTCGTAATTCTTATTTTGCCCAATATTCTTTCTCTTTGTTTCCACATTGTTCATCGCAACAACGCGACTCTTCTCGCTTTACTTTTAACCTTCAATTTATTTTTGTTTTTTTTTTTTTTTTGTTTTCTTTATTTTTATTCTTCATCTGTTTCATTCTGCTTTATCTCTGTTACAAACTGATTTCGTATGAGTCGCGGCAAGTCGCTTGATCACTGCGGAATTTGTAGCTCAATTAACTCTCTCGCCTCGTGCGCACGCGCAATTGTTTCTATATTTTATGCGCGAATAAGAAATTGTTTTTGATCGTTTTATGATGGATTTATTTTTGCTTTTTGTTTTGAATGAAGATTTTGTATATTTTGTAGTATTTATTGGATCGGGAAAGAGAATGAAAAACGAATGGTGATTTGTTTTATTGATTTTGATTGTTTGTTTATTGGAATTGTTGGAAAATTATTTGGAGGAAAAAATTATTTTTTTAATTTTTGAAATGTTTTATTATTTTGATAAAATGTTTAGTTATTATGTACAATTATATTTGATGATGTTGATGTGAATTTATATTTAATATTGATAGATTTGAATGGATTTTATATTTTTTTTTTTTTTTTTTATTAATATTTGAATCGAATTGGGAAGAATAAATAAATAAATAAATAAAATGGGTATTGAAGTACTGCGAGCAAAGTCTCAAAGGTGGCGGGTTGATTTATCATTGCACGGAATGCAGATACTTCATAAATTATATACAGAGTGAGATGGTGAATGAGTGAATGAAAAGCGTGAGAGGAAGAGAGAGAGGAAGATTGGAGGTAGAGAAGACACGTTTGGACGTGGTTGGTTTGTGACGTCGCGGTTGAATGCAGCGGCACGCCAAGCACGAGCCTACCGCGAATGCCCGAGTCACATTTGTGACCGTATTTTGTCCGATCTTTTGCCGAAAGTCGCTTATACTTTGAAGGGATATGAAGGGAAGAATGATATAAAAAGCACATTTACTAGGTGGATGAAAAATTATTTATGCATGAAGTAATAATGTGGGGGTTTGAGGAAAATTAAGAAAAAAAAATAGAGTTTATTTAATTACGGAAATATAGTCCTGGGAATATTGAGGTTGAATTAAAATTTTCTTGGTTTTGACATGAGGAAAATATTGTGAGCGAACAATGTGGCAATAATGCATTCAATAATAATAACATAAGTGTGTGAATTTTGAAAAATAAAAATATATGAAGATGGTTATGTGTAGATGGAAGCGTGAATAATGTCAGGATTTAGTTAATATTATAATAATGTCTATAGAATATTCACGATTATTATTTCAATAAAATACAATTGAACTTTGGTGCAAGATATAATTTTTAGGTTATAATAAATAATGACTAATACATTGATACGGACACATTGACATTCACTGGCAACTAATACATTAGTATGTATTGGAATATATAAATGCGACATTGCCGCGATTTGGACATTATAAATAAATACTTGAATCCCCGCATTTATATAAACTTAGTTTATGTGCATTGGTGTACAAACGACTGTACTTGAACAAAAGTTTACCAGCCCGTCCGAAAAAAAATAAATATTATTAAAATATTATTTCCCATTTCATCGCGATTATTGTAGACTTGATAACAAAGAAATAATATCAATAACAAATTCCAAATATATAATTATATTACTAAATTGATTGGTGGCGCGACGAGTTAGTGCTTGGCATCTCACGCCAGCGATCAGGGTTCGAATCCACCCGTAGACATTCTGAGTTTTTTCTCTGTCAATTTAAATAAAAAATCAAAATATCAAAAACTATCTTAAAAACCATCGAAATGTTATTCACCATCGCTAATTTCTCCTCTACTCTCTTTCAAACATACTAAACAAACACAAGTAATAGCTACATCGATTTGTTTATTAAAATATCATTCCCCATTTCATCGCGATTATTGTAGACTTAATAACAAAAAAATAGTATCAACAATTCCCAATATATAATTAATTTCACATTCCATTAAAATTTCTTGTCACTACAATAATCTTAACTAAATATCTAAACTGCAGCACGTGAAATACCTCAAGCTAAAAATCACAAAATAACATCAGTAACACATCATGAACAATAAAAAATGAAAATAAATAAATAAATAAATATATAAAAAATATCTACACGTCTAAACCTGCAATGTCCACGTCACAATCCTGTACTCTGATCTCGTCACAAAATAAAACAAAAACAAAAACAAATAATAAATCTTAAGAAATAAAGAAATAGAGTTGAAAATGAGATAGATAGATTGATAGCACTGATAAACAGAGATAGAAATTATTATATATATTTTTCTTGTCAAGTGAGAATTCATTCTTGTTTGACAACAAACTTTAAACATTGACGAGAGACTCATCGATATGTATGAACTGACACACCGATGGAATTTTAGTTGGATACATCTACTAACCCTTTTTCTTTACCTCGTTTCTCTCTTCCTCTCTCTTTTTCTATTCACTTTATGTATTATATACCTATATGTATACCTCTATTCATACCTATGCTTGCATGAACAGGTATATGCATGCACAAATGCCTCTGTCGCATTTAAACAAATAGATTGTTTCGTGATGTGAATGAAAAAAAAGTTTTGTTATGTTGCATACCATCGTCACGCCTTTGTGACACTCGAATTTATATATAAATATTTATACATATATATGTAAATATGTGTATTATATACATGTATATGTATAAGTGTCATTCAGTAGAGTGAAAAATTTTAATGATTTAAATAATTCTCACTTTGTTCTTGTAGTAGATAAATTATCAATTTTTTTTTTATTCAAATTGTTTTTATTTGTTTATTTTTTTTTTTTTTTTTTT
>JAQQBS010001423.1:6950920-6963190 GCA_030347275.1 Microctonus aethiopoides
TTGCTGAAGATTGAAAGTAATATTTTTTTGTTTTGAACGCCATTTTGTATGAATGAAAATGTTTTTCATCAATCTGAACCCACTAACTTTTAGTTTAGGGTTCATGGACGTATTATTCATCGGCATTAAATATGTAGAAAAATGCATACGCAAAAAAAAAAATTCTTGAAAAATTTTTTTTTGAAAAAAAAGGTGTTTTTTTTTTTTAATTTGCAATTTTCATATGGAAATACCCATTTTTGGGATTTCTAACCATTACCATTCGAAAGAGCGGACTTCAAAGCATGAGGTACAGTGGTTCAAAAATTTTTTTTCGATCAAATTCATTGTACCGTGAGTCTCTGAAGTTTGGTGTCCAAAAGTGTCCGTTCAGGCGCTAATGGGTTAAGGAGGTATCTAACCAACTGATGAGTCAAAGCCGAATTTAGTTCTCGGACTGAGTGCGCAGTAGTTGATGTGACAACACTGTAAAGCGCGAAATTGGAAAACTACATAGAGCAGGATAATTTATTATTACTTATTTATTATTATTATAATTATACGTATTACATACACCGAGGTAGTAGTAGGATCGACTCTCTGCTTGAAAATATATATACGATCGCGATGTTGCCAAATTTATAGGATGCTAGCACAGGACGTCCTTTTTTGGAATATTTTTTTTCCTTTCGTTAACTAATAACCAGTGAAGTGATATTATTATAAATGAAAAATATTTGTGGGACTTTTTTCTCTATTGTAAAAAAGTTATATTAAAATTCCATCGGTTTTTCTATTTGCTTACATACCTCCTTAAGTATAAACGCATATTACTACTATCACAAATCTCTACTTTCCCACCTCAACACTTTAATTATTTTCATAATATAAAAATATTTATGTTCAGGGAATGGTAGACACTGAAGGTTACGAAAAAATTCAAAATGAAATTCAGTCTCTCACGGAAGCAATGGAAAAACAAGAATGGGTCTACACACATTTTCGTTATGCATATATCGCAAGAACAGTAGTTCGTCTAACAGGGGGTATTAATTTTTATAACATTTTGGAAAAAGTAGATGTGCAAAAAAGTTCTATCACTATAGATAATTCAATTCTACAAAACTTCATGAATAGTCACGTGCGTGAAGCATTAAAGCTGAACGTAACTTGGAATCCAAGCAATGAGAAAGTAGTACGAAATCTTTATAAAGATTACATGAAACCTGTAACTGAGATCGGTAAATATAAATTCTAATTCTTAGAATACTTTGATTCAATTTCATAATAAATATTCACCGCTTTCATCATCTCCTCATTAATGCAATAATGATGTGATGTTTTTATTCATGACAATTCAGTGACAGAATTACTGGACAAGACCGACCTGAAAGTTATCGTATACAATGGTCAATTGGATTTAATAGTTCCAACTGTCGGAACTCTTTCATGGGTGGAGAATCTTGAATGGAAACATATAAAAGACTGGAAAAAAGCAAAACGAATTCCGATAATTAATAATGATATAATTGAAGGATATTTTAAAGGATTCCAAAATTTTAAAATGTATTGGATAAATCGAGCAGGACACTATGTAAATATTATTTGAATTTTCATATTTATAGAGAAATTCATCAAGATGAATATAAATGAAAAATATTAAATAATGTTGATTGTTTATATAAACAGGTACCAGAAGAAAACCCGATTGCCACCCATAAGATGATGAATGATCTGACTTCTGAAGAAATCGCATAATAGCAATAACTGAATCATCTTTTCATGTGAAATGGCGATGATTAAACATTACTGTAATAATTACATAAATATTTTATCTATGAAAAACATTAGTTTTGAATACATATTAATTATTTCAAAATAAATATAAATGGTTTGAAATGAATAATATATAATATGTTTGTTCTCAAATGATAATATTAATATACAGATTTTTAAGAAATTAATAGTACTCTGATTCCACTGTGGGCCATTTAGTGGAATAACGGATTAAATATTTGTTTATATTTATTCACAATAGATGGCGGCGTAGTATTCTTCTACGTTCTTCGGCGCGCGAATATTATATTAGTGCGTTTTTTTTTTGGATTGGGAAAATACAAATAATTGTTGAAAATAAAAAAAAATTGGTTTTGATTATATAATTAATATTTTTGTTAATTAGTTCAATTGTTCATTTGGTAAAATATTCATTGATTGTTTTATTGCGGATTTTTATTTCGAGGGAAAAATCAGAATATTTTTTTTTTATTTACAAAAATTATTTTATAAAACTTGAAATTGTTGTTATTATTTTTTTTTTGGTTTTATTGATTATATCGAGTGTTGTATTTTTTTTATTCTTTCTAAACTCATTCGATGTTCCCCTCGGTATTTTTTTTTAGCTTTTCACCCCTTTGCAAAAGGGGTACGACACGCACCCCTTTTTTATACATAAAAAAAAAGTTGAAGGGGTAAAAAATGGGTTGGATTTTTTTTTCACTTGGTCGTAGAAAATATTCGAGAAAAATATTTCAGAACAGAAATTTCAAAGTTTAACTGAAATTTAAAATTTGAGAGAAAATATTATTTAAATAAAAATTAATTAATTTATTTAAGTGAAATAATGTGAAATAATTTTTTTTTTTAATTTTCTGCAGTTGTTTTAGATAATTAATTATTAATAATAAATAAATGTCGAATGGAATAAAAAAAAATTGAGAAAAAATTTAATAAATTATTTAAAATTTTATATTTAATTTTTTTATTTATTAATATATTAAAATTAAAGGGCGAATATTATTTATATATAGAATTATTTGTTTATTTAGGGTAGAAATGTGAAATAATTATTTTTTTTTTAAATTTCAAAATAATTAAAAAATTTTGGGATCAAAAATTTTATTTAATTTGTTGATATTTCATTTTATATTGTTGTGGATGGGTTGTTTGAAATGTTTATAATGGTAATATGGTGATGTAGGGCTGGTAAAAATTCTTCAAGGGATGTTTTTTAAGGGTAGAACACGATTGGTCAGATGCAACCAAAGCCATCTTGTATTCACGCAAGTCTAAATGGAGAAAGGGTATAAAGTTCAGTTGAACACAGACCATGAAACCCATCACTTCATATAATTTAAAGAACCCTAAATAAATAAATAAATAAAAAAAAATAAATAAAAAAAATTTGCGATTTCGAAATTTTTCCTGAAGAAATAAAAAAAAAATTTTTGAAATAAAAAAAAGGGAGAGAATTAGTGGAGAATAATTTTTATGAGGAATTTATAAAATTATTTAAACCAATTTTCGTGTAGAAGTGAGAAAAAAAATTATTTGCAAAAAAATTAAATATTGTAAAAAATTTTTTAATATTAGGAATAATTTTTTTTTGTGCATTTTGAATGTGGATATTAATAAAAAAAATATTTTGATTAAAGATTAAATATTGTGAAGTGTTTTTAAAATTTTAAATAATTTTTTAAATATTTTCTTTGTGAAAATAAACGAAAAAAAAAATTAATGATTGAATGTTATATAAATAATTTATCGTGGATAGAGGTATTTTTTATGATATTTAGTTTCACGGGGATGAAGAGGAAAAAAATTTAAGTGGAGATTAAATGTTGTGGGAAATTTATAAAATATTATAAACTTTTTTTTTAATTTTGTGTTTTGTGAAAAAAAAAAAAATTAATTTTTTTTTTTTAGTGAAGGTTTGAATAGTGAGAAAATTTTATGAACTATTGTATGATGTTTATTATAATATTATGTTTGTGAAGATGGAGAGAAAGAAAAAATTTTTTTGTATTGAAAATTAAATTTTAAAAATTTATAAAAAATGTTTTTTTTTTGTTAATTTTTTTGTTCGAGTTTTTTTTTTTTTTTTACACATTCAATGAGGGGAATGGAAAATTATGGATAAATGACGCATTTTGACGACGACATATGTGCAAGGGTTGATTTGAATAAAAAAAAAAATTTATTTTGATTTTTCCAGTAAATTCACCCTTTTATTGCTTTTTTTATTTTTTCTAATGATTTATGTGACAGTTGGGAAAAAAATTGTAACGTATTTCAGTGGTTATTAATAGTAAATTATGAAAAAAGAATTTTTTTGTTTCATTAAAAAATTTTATAAAATTGTTGAATTTAATTTTTATTTATTTATTTTATTTTTTTATAATAAATTGATAATTTGAAAAGGATATTTTTATAATAATCATACCAATGCATTAGATTTTGAAATTAGATTCAAAAATTTTAGTTCCATTTTTCAAAAATCAGCAAAAAAAAAAAAAAAAAAAATTTTTTTTGATATTTTTAATATTTTTTTTATTATTTATATTTTTTTCCGGAACAAAAGAGGTGTGGCCAATTCTTATTTCTTCTTTTTTTCGAGCACTCGCGATCCTCTAAACGGCGTCGGTGGGTGGAGCTTTCTTTCCTTGTGCTTTGCATTTTACTTTGACTTTTTTTTTTTTTTTCAACGTAAGAAAAAATTTTTCGACTCAGTTTCAATCATACTTCAACCAGCGAACAATAAATTACGATTAAAATTAAATTTCCAAGTGATTTTTAATAATTTTTATAAGAAAGAAAAAAATAAAAAAAATTTCAATTTTTTATTTCTGATTTAAAACGAAAGAATAAAATATTAAAACTGTCTTATTCTTCCATTTCCCAATACTTCTATTCATCTTATAATCACAAACAATTAAAAAATTTAATTTTAATTTTATTTAATAATTTTTTAAAAAAAGTGAAAATTTTTTGTGGTTTTTAATAATTTTTTTTTCTTTTTTTTTCTTTTGATTGAATGAAAATAATTATTAAGTGAAATATTTCGTGTGAAAAAGTTTGTGAATAAGTGTATATATTGTTTAATTGAATGGAAAATTTTGTGGCAGTGAAAAAAATAGATAAATAAATAAATAAATAAATAAGTAAATTTTGTTGTGCTTCGCAATCAATAAATTTTTATTCAGTGGAAAATAAAAAATGGCTTCTCGTGTGGAAAAAATTCAGCTGAAAAAGGAAAATCAAATATATTTTTTTCAGAAGTGAGTAAAAAATTTATAACTTTATCAATAATTAACTAAAATATAATATTTTCAAATGAAACAAATCGTCGAATAAATTGTTTAAAAATTAATATAATCTTCACAATATATTTTTTATAACGTCAGACATTTTCTCCGACGGTAGCTGACGAATAAAATTACGACGCGATATTTAAAAACAATAAAATAATTGAAGAATTTATAATTTCCAATTTGTCAAAAATAAAATAAAATAAAAAAAAAATTGTTTTCACTGAATGAGTAAACCAAATTAATTAACTAGACTATATTTGAACAAAATAAAATCGTCGAACGGGATAAAAAATAAAAAAAAACAATACCTGAAATCTTGAACAAAAATAAATAATAATAAATAAACAATGACAGCTAATTAACTAATTAAACTCGTGAGTAATTCAAAAAGTTCCTCATTAAAAATAAAAATTAAATAAGAATAAATAAAATTTCATTAATAAAATTAATAAAAAAAATAAATTATTTATATAGATTTCTACATTATCATCAAATACTCTCTGTCGATACATCATCACATGTCAGTTATAATATACCCCGAGTCGATAAACTCTTACCGACGATAAAATTCCTCCGTGCAATCCATAAAAATTTCACAATCAGAAGTTGATAATTTAGCACTCCGTGGTCCACAGTGGAGCCAAAGTGGTCCCATTCAAATTATCAAAAAATGTCTGCCGACACGTTGATATTAAAGAAAAAATCTTCATCCTGAGTGAACTTAGCTTCATAAACGTCCGATAGATGGCGTTGAATGCCATGTCGTGAATTTGAAATTTTTTTTCTTAGTGTACGAAATTAATTAAAAAACATATTTAAGTAACTAATTTATATAATTCTTAAATAGCAAAAAACAGAATTTTTAAAAATATATGAAATTCACAAAATCAAAATTCGATTCGAATATATTAAATTAGAATTCAATATTCCAATATATTTAAATCAAATTGAAAATTTATCCCAACTATTTTTTTCCATTTTTTCATAATAATAATAACAATAATATTAATAATATTAATAATAATAATAATAATAATAATAATAATAATAATAATAATAATAATAATAATAATAAAGAAACTATTATTACTATTACAATCACTACTATTATCATTACTATTATTACTATTACTACGATTACCATTACTACTATTATTATTACTATTACTACTACTATTATAACTAGTATTACTATTATCACCATCACTAATATTACTATTACTATGATAACCATTCCTAATATTATTATTACTATCACTACTACTATTATAACTATTATTACTATTATCATCATCACTATCGTTAAAATTACTACTATTTTCATTACTAGTAGTATTATTACTACTACTATTAAAACTATTATTACTATTAACAACATTACTATTGTTATTATTACTACTATTTCCATTACTACTATTACTAATATTATTATTATTATTATCACTGTTACTACCATTACTGTTGCCACTATCATCACTATTACTGATATTATTATTATTATTATTATTATTATTATTATTATTATTATTATTATTATTATTATTATTATTATTATTATTATTATTATTATTATTATTATTATTATTATTATTATTATTATTATTATTATTATTATTATTATTATTATTATTATTATTATTATTATTATTATTATTATTATTATTATTATTATTATTATTATTATTATTATTATTATGTAACTTTTTTTTAATTTCATTCTAACGAGATGCAGAATTAAAATTTCACAAAAAAATTATTTTCATTTCAATAATCTTCTCCGAAATCCTCTTTAAAAAATGTTTACTCCACCCAACAAAGTCACCATATAAAGCTTTACATTTTCCATGACTCCAAATACGAAATAACTTAGGGGTTGAAATCCTCAAAGTAACAATATTCTCCCACACATACTTAAATTCCTTCCCAAACCGTATTTGTAACCAAAAAAAAAAAAAAAAAAAAAAAAAAAAAAAAAAAAAAAAAAAAAAAAAAAAAAAAAAAAGAAAAGAAGAAAATTATATCATAACTGTTTGAATTTTATTTTTTTTTCCTTTCACATTCAACCATTTTCTTCCCTATCTTTTTTTTATTTATTTATTTATTTTCTCCTCCCATTCAGTCATTTCTCCCCCAACCCCCTAAAAAAAAAAAAACTTATCTCAACAAAGTCTCGATATATTCCAAAATATCTTTTGCCATCGAATTTTTTTTTTTCTCCACCGCTTCGTCAACATGAATTTCATTCTTCTTTTTCCCTCATTCTTTCCTATACATCAACAAAGCCCAGCAAAAGGATATGGAAAGAAGAGGGTGGGCGAATAATAGTGGGTGGCGGCAGTAAGGGAGGAGGGAGGGAGGGATGGGTGAACATTTGTGTGTTTGCATTTCTCTTTCTCAAGGGATGGCAAACGTGCAATTTCGAAAAGCCGATTTCAATTCCGTTTTCTTTTCACAGAGACGACGACGACGACGACGATGGTGAAGAAGAAATCTTGAGAGCTACCGACCGTCGAATCGAACAAGACTCGCTTTGGGTCGAACGACGCAATAGGCCAGAGGGTGGTGGTGAAGAAGAAGAGAACGAGGGAGAGAAAAAGAGAGAGGGTGGTTGAAGGGGGTGAACGTGGCCACTCGGGATTACGCGAATTGTATATACGACGTTGGAAATACGTGCGAAAATCCTGGATTCCAACCTCTTGGATTGCCAATCGTTGTGAAATTGCTCTGCCTTCAAATGTTTTATATATAATGAATATATATATATATATATATATAAATAAATTCCGAAGGTTTGAGGAATATATGAAGAAGAAGAAGAAGGAGGAGAAGGAGGGAAAAGAGAGGAATAAATATGAGCTGGGTGAGTTGTTATTTAAATATTTATTGATGAATTTTTATATAATGTTATTTATATTTTTTGAATTGAGAATTTTTTTTTTGGTTTGTTTATATGTAGGTTTTATTTGGGAGGGATGATAGGCGATTTTTTTAGTAATATAAAAACTATGTTTAATGTCTGAATGAAAAGTTGTTTATGTGTGAAGTAATAATGTGAGAGTTTGAGGAGAATTAGAAAAAAAAATAGTCTTTAGTTAATTAGGGAAATATAGCCATGGGAATATTGAGCGAACGATGTGGCAATAACGCATTCAATAATAATAACATAAGTGTGTGAATTTTGAGAAATAAAAATATATGAAGATGGTTATGTGTAGATGGAAGCGTGAATAATGTCAGGATTTAGTTAATATTATAATAATGTCTATAGAATATTCACGATTATTATTTCAATAAAATACAATTGAACTTTGGTGCAAGATATAATTTTTAGGTTATAATAAATAATGACTAATACATTGATACGGACACATTGACATTCACTGGCAACTAATACATTAGTATGTATTGGAATATATAAATGCGACATTGCCGCGATTTGGACATTAAAAATAAATACTTGAATTCCCGCATTTATATAAACTTAGTTTATGTGCATTGGTGTACAAACGACTGTACTTGAACAAAAGTTTACCAGCCCGTCCGAAAAAAAATAAATATTATTAAAATATTATTTCCCATTTCATTGCGATTATTGTAGACTTGATAACAAAGAAATAATATCAATAACAAATTCCAAATATATAATTATATTACTAAATTGATTGGTGGCGCGACGAGTTAGTGCTTGGCGTCTCACGCCGGCGATCAGGGTTCGAATCCACCTGTAGACATGCTGAGATTTTTTTCTGTCAATTTAAAAAAAAAATTAAATTATCAAAAACTATTTCAAAAAGCATCGAAATGTTCTTCACCATCGTTAATTTCTCCCCTACTCTCTTTCAAACATACGAAACGAACATAAAAATTGTTGCATCCCTTATAAATAATTAATTTATTATTCTATTAAAATTTGTTTAAAGCACTCGACACAATTTTTTAGAGAGTTATATTCTTACAATAAAACTTGTTTATAACAAGTTAACAAGACATTACCCCGATTTGGACATTATAAATAAATTCAACCCTTCTTTCAAATCTTCCTCCACATTTATTTATTTATTCAATTCCATTTGATGTATTCCATTCTTCAATCTTCAATAAAAATTGATTTCAAACCCTAATTTCAACCCCTACAACTACAGATATTTATTGAAACAAAATGACGAAAAAAAAAAAATAATAAATAGACGAAAAAAAAATGCACAATGCGTGCTGTAACGATTTTTCGCCAAGAAAGAATTGAACATGGGAATATAATGATGTTTCCTTTCCTATTTCCGGACTTCATCATGATTTTCGCCCCGTCAACTCCATTCTTCCACAACATACTTTCATACACCTACATCTATACAAAAAATTCGACTTACATTACATAAAAAAATCACATTTGTCGATTTCCAAATCGAAACAAAGAAAAAAAAAATTAAAGATACTTCGATTTTTACGCATTAAAATTTATATTCAACAATCGATATTTATTTTAAACTATGAATAATCATCCTAAATAATTAATATTGATTTAAAACAATTACCATTAATATTAAACACTAATACTAAATTTCCAAAAATTAATAAAAATTTATTTGAACAAATTAATTTTCATTTCAATCAAGTAATATTTATTTTAAACAAATGAACAAGCATCCTAAACGATTGATATCAATTTCAAACAATTACCATTGCTATTAAACAATAATAAAAAAATTTGAAAAATTAATAAAAAATTTTTTTGAAAAAATTAATTTTTATTTCCAACAATAAATAATCACTCTAAACAATGAATATTTGATTCGAGCAATCGCCATTAATTCCAAACAGTCTCAATAAATTTTAAATAAATTATATTAATTATAAATGAATATTTTTTAAATCCTGCGCTTGAATTTTTTTTGCTAATGTAAGTAAATAATTTCCAATACAAAAACACAATTAATATCTATCATTATCATAAAATACCAAAATTTCCACTTAATATATCATTAAGAAAAAAAAAAATCAAAAAAACCAAAAAAAAATCAATAAATTTTCTCTTCAAAAATTCCTCATAAACGAATATTAGAATAATATAAAAAGAAATAAAAAATAAACCGAACAAAAATAAGAAAAAGACGAAGTATAACGTCGACGTCGACGTCGCGACGACAACGACGTTTCCGTTTTTGGCCGGGTCCTTGATATATACATTGAGTCACATAAACACATTTTTATATGACACAAAAGTGGATATATATTCTTTTCTTTCTTCTTTTTTATTTTACCCTTGGACACGGGACTCAGCGCGTGTTTCCACCATCGTAAAAGGAAGAGAAAAAAAATTGAAAAAAAAATAGAACAAGAAGAAAAAAAAATTTGTCTTTGTTCCCTCTCTTGTTGGGCATTATTGGTATTCCAACGGCCGCTTCAACATTTCCCCCAACTTTATTCGATGTCCTCGATGCATCCGTTTCTATATCTATATAGTACATATGGACATCCATATATTCGACCCCCTGATGTGCATCCGACATTTCGGTATATAGATTCAAAATGGAAAATGAATTGTAATAAAATAATTTTATTTTCAGCATTACACCAAACAATAAAAATGAATATAAAAAATTTTTTTTTCACTTTAAAAAATTTTTTAACCTGATTTTGATTTTAGAGGGTTGTTTCTTATTATCTCGACGAAAACTTCACCAAGTTTCGTTTGAAAATATTGATTATTGTAAGAGATAACTAAACTCAAAATGAACCATTCAAAATTTGAGTGTTTTTATATTTTTCATGAATTTTCGAAATTATCCCGAAAAAAAAAACCATTCGACTCAAAATTAATTCCATCATCGTCAAAACAGAGATAACCAATAAATAATAAAAAAAACATCCAATAATTGAATAACAATTATAAATTTTAAATAGTAAAAAATTTTTTGTTTTTTTTTTTTTTTCGAAAAAAAAAATTTTAATTGAATTTTTACGAATTTAATAATTAAATCTACATGAATAATGTCGATTTTATATCTCGGAATGATTATTAATTACTCTAGGGTGGTTGGCAGTCATTACAAAAGTGAATTTCAAGCTGCCAAATCGAAAAATAAAATTAACAAAACAAAAATAGGAATAAAAAATAAATATAATGTATAATATAACTCCGTAACTTTGTAAGCGTATTAACCGAGCGTGTTGTGCATGCTCCGCTCTCAACTAACCAATAAAAACTTTACAACAGCACACACAGTAAACGCAAGAAATAATTATCTCATGAATACATTAAAATTTTAGTATCTCAAACCAATGCGGGCACATTCACTTTATAAACATGTTCAAACTCGTTCATGATTTTTCAATATATTTCTTCTTATTATATTCATTTTTTGAGAGGTTCAGATGAACCAAAAAGCGTCGAAAAAATTTTTTTTATCATTAAACAAATAAAATTAAAAATATAAAAAAAATGATAATAAATTTTTTTCCAATCTTTTATTATAATTTTGATATAAAACTCTTTTTTTTTTCCTGCTGAATTTTGAATTTTAATTGTTTTATAAAATATTTCTGTAACAAAAAAAAAAAAAAAAATAGATTTTGGGATTTGAATAAAAAAAAATTATTAATAATTATTTACAATTTTTCCAAATTCTTCAAACAGAACATTTTTTTTGAATTTCATTTTACAAAATTCTTGACATGTTTTTTTTCTATAAAAATTATAATTAGTTAATTTTTTTTTTAATATCAAAAAACAATAAATAATTTTTGATTTTTATTTAATATAATTCATCACTCAAAAAATATTAATTTCAATGCATTCTAATCATTATATAACCCCTTAATCAATTTATTTCGTATCACAAATAAAAAAATTTTATGAAAAAAAAAACCAAAAAAAAAAACCAAAAAATTTTTTTTGTTGGTTTTTTTGTTTTTAAATATTCTTTAATTTATATTTATTATTTTATTTTGTTGATTAGTGAAAAGTTGGCGTTAGATTGACTGAAGTAAAGTGAAAAAGAGAGAAAAAGGATCATCAAATTGTGAAGCAGGGGGTGAAAGTTAGAAGTGATAGGCCAAAAAAGGGGTTGGAAGGTAAAAGGATGGTAAAATGTCACGAGAAGAGTGATGGATGACCCTACACATATACATATATACATAAATACAATACATTTATATCTACAAGCAAATTCCCTTGAGACGAAAAATCGAAAAAAAAAAAAAA
>JAQQBS010001423.1:7014674-7030064 GCA_030347275.1 Microctonus aethiopoides
ATCAAAAACTAACATTTTTTCACCCGAGACTCAAAAAAAAAAAATAGTCGGTTTTTTTGCGCCACCCTAATATGTATGGTGTTTGCATATTATTGTTCGATACATGTCCTTTAATCAGGCAATTTAACAGTGTAATTTTATAAATAAATACATGTATATATGTGGACATATTGACGGAAAGTTTTCCAATAGATAGTTTGGTAACCCACTACGAAGCTTAATTCACTTGAAAGCGATCCTGAAACTCGAAGACGATTAACCTTTAATCAAAAAAGGCTATTTGAGGTAAAGCAGAAGATATTTGAGCATAGTAATCAATATTAAAGTGCATCAACGTGTTAAATTACATTTAACTTAGTCACGAATGAAAATAAATAAATAAAAATAAAATAAAATTGTAAGATAAATTTTGTTGAATTTAATTCGTAGACAATAAGTTGATTATAATTTTTGTAGTTAATACAATGATAAACATGGAGAAGAAAAAGGCAATGATGAATTATTATAAGCAAAAAAAAAAATTTGATTTGATGAAATATTTTTTAATTATTTTTTTTAATTTGTTAATATTTTCGTGATTTTATATTAATTATTTATTAACTATATTGTTGAGATTGTGGGGATTTGATGAAGTGATGTTAATATGAATTTTGAGATCGAATTATGAATTAATAAATCATTTATTTATCAATAGTTTATTTATAAAAAAATTTAAACCAAATTTTGATAACAGAAATTTTTTTTTTCAATTTTTTTTGTGTTTTATATTATTTAATTTGATAACTTGATGTAAATGTTTGTAATTTTTGTTATTATTATACAACATAATATTGATTAAAATATGGGATAATAATAATAAATTATAAAATGAGTAGTGATAATTAGTTTAAAGTTTTTTCGTTATTATTCTCTCGTTTATTTTCACAAAATTAATATTCTTTTGTTTTAATAATTTAATTTGTTAAAATAAAAATAAAGAGATACTGTTCAATAGTTCAAAGTGCATGAATAATCATTTTTTATAATTAATTATAATTTAATTTACACTTGTAGAATAATTGTGAGTTGATATATTAAGAAGTTAATTGAAGATATAAAAAAATTCCTACGCAATAAAAATATTAATTTACGTCTGAATATTGTTCATTGTATTTATTTAAATATTTTGTTTCATTGTTTAATTTCATTCTCACTTTTTGAATAAAAATAATTTAACTCTCTTTTTTTTTATTTATGTTGTTCATAATTAATTTTACAATTATAAATATTTTTGAGTATTATTTTTTTGTTCAATCCAGTGTTTGATGTTTTGTCACCAATCACATGAAATTTCACACCGATGATATATCTGTTCACTTCAATGATTTCTCATCTCATCTGATATCCTTTGCGATTGCTCTAAACTATTGCAATCGGAGTATTGAACATTATCAGGTTTGATAATATTGTCTGAATGGTTTATGCACCAAGGACGTAGTCATGAGCGTTGTGTATCGATTAACTTGTTCGTTGTCAGTTCACTCAATGAAATAATTATTTATGTCGATTCTACATTAATTATAACGCTAAAAAAGAATAATTGACATTGTGATTTTTTTTGAGATAAATTTCATGTGAAAAATTCGATAAAATTGAAGAGGTCCACTTTTGGCACCAAATTTAAAATTCATCGCCGAAACGAATTTTTAGAAATATCCAAAACTCATCATATTTTTTATGATACAAACATGCCAATAAAAAATATTAATCTTGCACGAGCTTTTATCGTCGTTATATACACACAAATAAACGTAAATAATTAAATAAATAAATAAAGTGGATTATCATAATTTATAGATTTATTTTTGTTTCGTTTTATTTCAAATGTAATATCAGTGAATATTTTTTTTTCTGAATTATTAATTCGTATTTTAGATTAAATTAAAATTTGATAAGAATTTTTATTATATTAAATAATTATTTATGTCGATTCTACATTATTTACAACGCTAAAAAAGAATAATTGACATTGTGATTTTTTTTTTTTGAGATAAATATCATGTGAAAAATTTGAAACAATTGAAGTGGTCCACTTTTGGCACCAAAATTAAAATTCATCACCGAAACGAATTTTCAGAAATATCCAAAACTCATCATGTTTTTTATGATAAAAAAATGCCAGTAAAAACTATCGATCTTGAAAGTTTGAATTCAACTTTTTGGTTTAGAGTGGAAAATCGAAAGTTCTAAAAATCTTGAAGTCTTTCATATTTCACAAAGTAGAAAGAGGCTTTTATTTATCATTCTGTTATCCATTGTAGACTGTGATGAAAAAAGTACTGTAGTCAAGTTCTTGCCAATTTTTTTTTTATTCATACTATCATGCAAACGTTTGTAATTTACATTCAACAATTTCAGGTCGACGTGACGACTTATAATTGTCATACTCGACAAAAGCTTCCAGTCATGTAATAAATTTACTTCGATATATCCTCGTCTATTTACACTGTCGCCATCCACCAACACTTGAGTAAAAAAAAAAAAAACTGCGTTATTAATTTTCCCATGGCTGTTAAATAATAATAATAAAGTTAAAATAATTCACTTGCATTATGAAAAAATTTTTTAATAATATATATTGGTGATTTACACCATTTGATATTTGTATATTAAATGTATCAATTTGGGATGTAATGAAATAATTTATTTATGTCGCTGTGGATATTAATTATTAAATTTTGTAATTAAGTTAAATGTATCTCTTAAAATAATGTTTGGGTAAAATTTCATTTTAATTAAAATCTCAACGAGATTATATTATTTATTTATGTTAGTATCGGTATTTATTGAATTCTATTGATGAAAGTAATTTTCATTTTATATTTTATTTATGTGATTTGAATTTTAAAAATAATCGTGTATTACAAAGTGAATATGTATTCGTATGTTGATTAATTAATTTTTTTGATTGAAACATTTTATTGAACGTAAAACTGTAATGGATATCCATGAATATTTTATTTGTAAACATTTATCTTTGAGTTATTTCATTAATATTGATTTATATCTTGTTAATATAATTTTTTATGTAGTTAATACAATCGAAGAATAATTTTATTAAGTGAAACATATAGTAATTAAAATAATTTTCTGAACAAAATTTTAAATTGAAAAACATTAAATGGGTTTTCATTATGACATTTATTAACCATTTAATTATCCAATTGTTTTGGGAATTTATTTTCGAACAATTTAAATTTGACTCATGTCATTGTGAGTATGTGAAATTATTGCAAGCTTTTTTGGCGTGTAACAGTGGCTTTTGTTTTATTGTGATTAGTGATGTTCATATTATTGAAAAATTAATTAAATTTAAAAAGTTAATAAAACATTAAGTTCTATTCTGATGAAAAATTATATTTTTATAAAATATTCCTTCAATGAAGATTGATTATTTTTTCAATAAACAAAAAATTTCATATTGAATTTTTCATTGTATTTCTTGGAATAAATAAAGTTCACCAAGTAATTGTATAATTCATTAAAATATTCAACATCCACAATGTATGATAAGTTTAAATAAATAATCCCAATTTAACACAAAAATATGGTAACGAAACAACTTAAAAAGTGTGTAAGCTTCACACATTCAATTATTGATTTATTCCAACTCAAATTTCGTGTTTCAATCAACATAAAATACAATTCATTCAACGCAAAATAATTTTTCTATTCCAACACAAACTCTTGTGTTAAAATTTGCCCAAAATTATCAAGAAAAAAATTCCAACCAGACATTCACACAAAATTTCTCCCTGTACATATATATCTTCTACAAACGTGTGAAAATATACAACAAACTAAGGGGTGAAATGGAAAATATTACCCCTCAAGAATGTATATTTCAATTGCAGAGTATCAAATTGAAGTAGTTTAAAGTCTAAAATTTCCACAAAGGAAATTTTCCTTCAACTGCTTATATGTAAAATGAGATAGAAATAAGAGGGTGAAATTTATGTCTAGATTGAAAAATACCCCTCTGGTATACAGTTTCTTACAGTATATTATTCATTTAAAAATTAATGTAAAAAAAAAAATTATCTATTTTTCCTGTTTTATGTTTGATTTATTAATGATTTTTCCCTTATTTTTTCTTTTTTTTTGTTTCATTATATTTTTTTTTCAGGGGGATGTTTAATTAAATCTTAAAACATGACAAGAAAACATGGGAGAGGGGTAGTTGGAACTGGAACACGAGCGTTTTATTTAAAAGCACCGTGTGGTGTAGCTTTAATGGCCTTATGGGGTGAAATCCGGAAAATCCAGAATATTTATTGCAACAAATATTTATAAACACATTTAAAATGTTTTAATATATACAAACACATTTTATATAAATCTGTAAACATGCACAAAAATGCAGATATTTATTTGAAGTTTCAATATTAATTAAAAAAAAAAAATAATTCTATTTCATTGAATTTATAAATTCGATAAAATTCATTTTCTTTTTTACAGTTTTTTTTTACAACAATTTTGTTGGAGTTTTAAAATTTTTTATTCACCCTTGTGGCAACATGTACATGAACACAGTCACGAGTATTATGATCACATGAGGGCGCAATACATTTCAATTTCAATATTCAAAAGTTTCAATCACTCATCGATCAGCATCGAAATAAAATAGTTTTCCTTTCATATTTTTATTTCTCCATTTCGTATTCTCTATTTTACTACGGTTTTGTTTTCTTTTTTTTTTTTTTACAATCACTGAAGTTATAAAGGTGCAAATTATATTCGATAGTAGATACTTGGAACAGAAAAAAATCCAAAGGGGAAATAATAATAATAAAAATAAATTTTTTTTTTATCAATAGTTTTATCAAGGTATAAAAATTTTTATTCTACATTTTTTTTTTACCATTTTTCTTCTTGGATATTTTCACATGCATATATAAGGAAACCAAAAAAAATTATAACAACATTCCCACTGATATTTTCCTTTTTACAATTTTTCTCTGAAAAAAAAAAATAAATAAAAGTTTTAAAATTAAAAAAAAAACAACAAAAAAAAAATTCAAACACACACACACACTTATATGTATATTTATTATTTATACATGTATATATGTACATAAAAGTATATATTCTTGTTATATAATGATCGATGAATACCAAAAGCACGTGTCCATGTTGCAGAATATTTCTTTTATTTGTGTTTGATGAACCACAAAAAAACCTTTTACAATTCCGTTCTCAAAGTTCACTTCAAACATGTTCAAACCTGTTCAAATAAATCTATATATTACAAATATTTAGATGTAGGTATTTTTGAACTTTATTAAAATAAATAAAACAAACTGTGAATTCTTTTCCCATGGCAATGATGAACTTTATTAAATTAATGAACGTGATTTGATTTAAAAAATTGACGAAGAAAAATCAATGAAAAAAAATGAAATTAAAAAAAAATATTACATTCCTTTGCTTTAATCAATATAGAATAAATTTTTTCCACTTCTTTTTCCTCTTCATTTAGTCAACGATTAAGCTTCAGAGAGGATAAATCACTGGACAAAAGAATCAAATTATCAAAGCTATCGACTAACTTTTCTTTTTAATTTTTCTCTTCTGTTTCCCCCGTGCTATTTTCATCCCTTCGTCCCTCTTCATGTGCGAGAATTTCAATTAATTTTATTGAGCATCTATTCAAATGCAGCGATTCTCGAATTCCTGACTGCATTATTACACATGTATATATATTCCAAAGTTCAATGAAAAATATTAGAAGAAAAAAAAGAAAAAAACAATAAATGAACTCTCATTGGATTTCTGGAATTTTTGACTTTAATACTTATTTAAAAGAACACCGTTCATCTCATCACAAAAAGTGTAGGAACAAATTTATAAATCAGAATTTGGCGCACAAATTGACTACTATACATTAATAGTTTCGGCTATTAATTACATAGTTATCACCAATTTCATAAAGCACCATTTTATTGATTCGTGTACTCTCAATAATCTAAATCATATTTCTTCGTTATTCAATTTACGATCAACAGTGAATATAAATTTTGGACTACATACAAATTCAAAAATCTGCATAATAATAATCATAATAATAATATTGTAAAGGTTCAATGAGAGAGGAATATAGTATAAAGTTTGCGTGCACCAACTCAAGAACATGAAGAAATCTCGATGGTGCATTTTGTCGACATCCCCTATCACATCTCTTCACATTCTGCACCCCATTCATGGGTTATTCCCCTTTTGCTTCCTTACTATCTCACGTCACATCGTATGTATGACCTGACAAGGATAACTATATTTATATAATACATAGATATATATTTATATAGAGTTATTCAAGTGAACGAAGAATAAATGGATGGAGTGAAACTCGTGTAAGAGAAATTATTGGTTATCTTTTGCGCATTCAGAAAGATAGGAGAACATGCTAGTTTATTATTTTGATATTAGTCGTAGAATTTACTAAAGCAACGAAAGTTGTCGTATTTTCATAGAGGTGTAGTGGGTTGATGGTGAATTTAATTCAAAGAATTATTTGGGAAATTTAATGGGATTTATTTCATCAAAAATAGATAAGTAAATTTATTTGGAATTTTGTATTTAATTATTAAATCGTATAGGATTATTTAGAATTCATTTGGGATTCTATTTGAGGACAGAATAGAAATGAAATCGTCAAAAAATTCATACGTTTAATTCGAAAGGGAAAAAAATATCGAAAACTTTCTTAAAGGGGTCCACTTTTGGCACCATGATTAATATTCATCAATAATTTATTTAATCGTATGGAATCATTTAAATATTAATTGAGTTTCTATATCAAGATAGACTAGAAATGAAATTGTCAAAAAATTGACACGTTTAATTCGAAAGGAAAAAAAATGTAGAGAACATTCATAAAGAGGTCCACTTTTGGCACCATGATTAATATTCATCAATAATTTATTTAATCGTATGGAATCATTTAAATAGTATTTGAGTTTCTATTTGATGACAGAGTAGAAATCAAATTGTCAAAAAATTGACACGATTAATTCGAAAGGGAAAAAAATGTAGAGAACTTTCTTAAAGGGGTCCACTTTTGGCACCATAATTATTATTCATTAAAATTCGTTTTGTTTTATTTTTTCTCAACACATTCTCGGAAAAAAAAATCATTTCAGTACTAAAAAATATTTAAAATCGCTCAAATTCTTCATTAAAATTTTAATGATGGAAATAAAATTATATTTTAAATGGAAAAATTACAAAATTCTGTTGTGAATAATTTGTATGAATATTAAATTTCATGTCCAGTAAAAAATGTTGAAATGTTAAATGTTTTATATTTTTCAAGTGCTTTCAACGCTGCAACCTCTAAAACTTCAACATTTCCTGTCTCTTCATATAAATATTTATAACATGAATAATAATATCTATTACATATTTTACAAACATCAGGTTTAATTTAAAAAATTATTGTTTAACTGCTACCAAGAAAGGAAAAAAAATTACAATGTTAATGTTTTTATATTATTAATTATAGCAAATCACAAAACGGTTAAATATTTTTTTTTTTTTTAATGTTTTAATTACTTCTGGTGGTTTAATTAAATTTTCTTGAACGATATTTAATCCACAAATTGAATGTATTGAATATTTTATAAGTTGTGGATCTGGTAATTTACTTAGTAAATCATCCACTCGAATTCTTGTTTCACTCTCGTGATTCTAAAGAGGCTTGTCGAGGAATTCGGCCACTTGACTTTGAAGTGGATATTTCAAGAGCTGCTAAAATGTGCGAGAGGAGACGAAAAAAAAAATCAGAGATAACAAAAATCAATTTTTGTTTATTAATACAAATTTATTGTATACAAAAATGTTTTATATAACTGTATAAATTTTTAATAAAATGTAAATAATATTTCATTACATTTATTATTTTATAAATTAATTATTTGGAGAATGTCAATTTGAATGTAACAAAAATCTCTTTTATTCATTTATTTATTTATTTATTTATTTATTTATTTTTTTATTCATTTATATCTACATTGAAAGGATTTTAAATAATTTCATCGTGGATATTGTCAAATTCAATAATTAGGTTAAGCATCCTTCAATAATTTTTATAAAAAGTTTAATAGAAATTAAAATTTTTACACAACTTTTTTTTTTATTATTCATTTCATAAATGTTTTAATTGCTGTGAAATATTAATAGAAGAAAATGTGGGATTATTCACATTGAATAATACAAAAATTACCTACTTTATGGGTAGAAAAATAAATAAAATAAATAATGTTCAATTAATATTTTTTTTTTTCAAATTTCCAGAATTTTATAAATTGTTTAAAAAAAATATATCAGTTATTCAAAATAATTATTAACTACTTGAAGTTAATATTAATTGATGATGGTGAATAATAATTGTCCAAAATAAATTTTATTTCTTTCGAATGAAAATTAAATTAACAAATAAATATAAAATAAATAAATAAAACAAATTTTTGAAATTTAATTTATTTATTTATAGTTTTTATTTAATTATTTTATCCAGATTAATATTATATTGGATTAGTTTTCATTATAATATTAGTTGTTGTAAAAATAATAAGTAAAATAAAAGTTTTAATATTTATTTCATAATAATTAATATTATTTGTTAATAAAGTTCGCTTTATTTATCATTATCATAAATTCGATACGATAATACACTCTCGTAAAATAGTTTTCCGACTATTATACTCATGATGTTCGAATTCGATATAGTGAACGAAATTTCGACAATCGAAAAAAAAAAAAAAAAATTTTAGCCTCCACTGAAAATATATGACCGCTCGTAATATATTTTATGAGCGAGATGACACACAAAGAAAAGTAATAAAATATACGATAGTTTGGTGTGCTTGTGTGTGTTTATGAAAGACGCTAAAGATTTTTATTATTTTCAATTTTCTTTTTTGTTTTTTTTTTTATTTTTATTCGTCGTTTTTCTTCTGTACAAAGAATACATCATTTTCTTAAATTTATGAATGTTTGTATTATGAGGAAAAGTTACTGATACAAGAAATTTCTTCAATAAAAATTTCGAAAAAAAAAAAAACAAATTTTTATATAAACAAATTTTGTCCTTGGTAATTTATTTAAATGCAAAAAATCAACTTTTTTTATTTAAAATTCTTGTTTATAATATTTTATTTTATATTTGCATTTAATTCAATAAATTAATTTTCATCAATTTTATTTTCACTTGGAGTAATAAATAAATGCATGAATAAACAAACAAATAAATAAATTAATAAATAAACAAATGAACCAATAAATGAATGAATGAATGAACAAATGAATAAACAAACAGATGAATTAATTGATAAATAAATGAATAAACAAATAAATGAATGAATAAATAAATGTATAAATGAATAAATAAATAAATAAATAAATAAATAAATAAATAAATAAATAAATAAACACACAAATAAGTAAATAAACAAATAAATAAACAAATAAACAAATAAATAAACAAATGAATGAATAAACAAATAAATAAATAAAGAAAGAAATAAATGAATAAATAAATAAATAAGTAAATAAACAAATAAACAAATGAATAAATAAATAAATAAGTAAATAAACAAATAAATAAATTAATGAATGAACAAATAAATAAACAAATAAATGAATAAATAAATAAATAAATAAATAAACAAAAAAAGTAAATAACCAAATAAATAAACAAACAAATAAATGAATAAATAAATAAATAAATAAATAAATAAATAAATAAATAAATGAATAAATAAATTAATAAATAAATTAGTAAATAAATAATACAAGTACACAGTAAAAAATTCAGTTCAAAATTCCACTATGTTTTTAAAGCAAAAATTGTATCAAATTTTAACACAAGAATTGTTCATGCTTCATTTTGGAAATAATACTAGCATTATATTTGTTTATCAAATGGTGAATAAATATCTGTATTGTTGTTAGATTAATAGGATATTTGTGAAGATTTCAATGAGAATAAATACGGGATGGTAAACAGAAGTTATCATCAAAAGTTTAATTGTTTTGTGGCGTTTGAACAATGAACAAATAATTGTTCCTAGTTCATAATTTACATTAAATAAATATAAATAATATGTTATTTCAGTTCATCCATAAAGTTTCATAACACGATAATTTGTAAAATAAAGAAATAATTAATTTCATATAATTCATATAATTTAATGAACAAATTAATAATAATTAGTTTAAACGAATAATTAATTTTCAAAAAATTCACAAACAAATTATAATTTTTTTTCTTGTATAATGAAATAAAATAATTTTTATAAAACAATAACAGAATATAATTAATGAATTTATTTGGTGAAATTAGTTTAAAAATTTGTGAATTGAGAAAAATAAAAATTTTCTTAATGGAATTTTCGGAAAATTTTGCTACAAAACCAAACAGTTATTTTTTCGCAAAAATTCCCAACGATATTAATTTAATTCTACATTGCAGGTTAAATTGAAAAATATTACAATTGTTTTTTTTTTAAATTCATTCGAAATCGAATTTGATACTTTGAAGACAGATAAAAATTTCCACAAAATTATCTTTGTCCAATTTATATTATTCCACACAATTTCTTTGGAACTTTGAATACCAAATAAAAATCTCATCAACATTCCGTTTTTTTTTCCCTGTTTTCGCAACATTATTTAACATTTGTCCCTTTTAAATGAGGCAAGCGTAAATCCATGTAATAAATCCTTACTAATCTGTATTAGCTTTTGTTTGGACTAAGTGTGAAATTTTCTTACTAGGGTGAATTGAAACCCCTAAAAATAATCATCCACAATTCTACCAATGTAACATAAAAATAAATAAACTTTCATAATTTATTTCCTAGACATGTTGATGACATTTCGGCGACATATTTCTTCACATCACAAATTTTTTTATCATTCAAGAAAAAATTATTCTAAATATGAACATAAAAATAAATTTATTTTTTCATTTTTTTTCCACATTTTGAAATATTTTACATGAGATTATTTTGTTGATTAATATTTTTTTAATGTTGAGGAACTTGACTGTATTCTTATTCCATAAATATTGCGTGCGAAAAAATATTTTGATTATTTTCGTTGATTCACAGTTTTTTTTTTGGATTTATTGTTGCAAATTTATTTGTGGCTTTTCTTCAATTGTTTATTATTGTAAATAAAAATTCACATTGTACATTTAATCTTCTCTGCGTTTCATACAATGTCGATGAAGCCATTGTCACCCACGTTAGTCGGCTTAGGAAAACCACAAAAAAAAGAAAACGAAAAAAAGAAAAATGTTGGTTAGTTGAGGCTATACAATGAAAACAATGAAGTGCAAGGATAGAGTGAAAAGTTAATCAGTGAGAAGGACATCATAGAGATGCATATAGGCAAAAAGTGTACAAAGAGATGGGATGAAAGGACTTTTCACTCGGTAGTAAATATTTATAACTAATACATATATGTTACATTAATTAACAATTTTCTAAAGTTAGAAAAAAATTTTTTTTATATCACAATCGACAGTTTTTATTTTCATATTCTATTTTATATTCACCGCTTGTCACATTTTGAATGCTACGGAAATTTAAATCACGAAGAAAATGATGAAAATCAAAAAGAAAATGATGAAAATCAAAAAGAAAATCAAAAAATTTTCTTGAGAAAAAATTAAACAACTTTTTTTTTCCTTTTTTTTAAGTTGAACCATTATGAGAATACAGATGACATGCACTGGTCGAAGAACATTTGATTATGCTGAGGAAATGATGAAAATCAAAAAGAAAATGATGAAAATCAAAAAGAAAATCAAAAAATTTTCTTGAGAAAAAATTAAACTTTTTTTTCCTTTTTTTTAAGTTGAACAATTATGAGAATACATATGACATGCACTGATCGAAGAGCATTTAATTATGCTGAGGAAATAATGAAAATCAAAGAGAAAATCAAAAAATTTTTTCAAGAAAAAAATTAAACTATATTTATTTCCTTTTTTTTTTGAGGTGAACAACTTTGAGAATACAAATGATATACACTATGTGACGAGAATGGAATCATGCGAAGGGAATGATGAAAATCAAAAAGAAAGTCAAAAAATTGTCCAAAAAAAAATTGAACATTTTTTTTTCTTTTTTCTTTTTTTTTTAATAGTGAACTGTTGTGAAAATACAGATGATATACACCACGGAATAATGATCAAATCACGAATAAAATGATGATCAAATATCAATAAAAAAAGAATCAAAAAAATTTTCATGAAAAATAAAAATGTACCAAATTTTTTTCTTTTTTTCTTTCTTTTTATAGTGAAATACATTTGAAAAATACACATTTGTGAAATAGAGATAACATAAACTACGGAAAAGAATTAAAACCCAAAAGAAAAAATGCTGAAAATCAAAAAATTTTCACACAAACATTTTTTTTTTATTTTTTATTTTTTTTTTGATGCACCGCTCTTAAAAATGTAAATAATATACACCGTACGGAATACTAAATGAGCTGCGCCAGTATATGTCACGCACATGAAGATTTTATCACGTTCATAAAAAACAGGTGCAATGAAATTATGAAAAAAAAAAAAGAACTTTGAAAAATAAATCTTTGTTATTTTTTTTAAAACATTAAATATGCTGAAAGGAAAACATAAAATTTTTCCATTCTCAATTTCACACGCTACTCACGTCCCTGATTGACGGCACAATTAATCCATCACCATAGAAATAAAGTCACTCCCTCAAAAAAAAAAAAAAAAAAAAACCCAAAAAAACCAAAAAAAAATAACCAAAAAAAAAAATTTTTTTTTCCTTCCAAATTACATTTTAAACCCAAAAGAAAATTTTATTTATTACTAAACCAACTGAGTGTGTATAACTACCAACGAAATTCTTTTCTATAATATTTTTTTTTCTCTTTTTCATTTTTTTTTCCTTCTATATTCATGTGTAATTCTCGATTATAAATCGTCGCTCGACGAGGGAATGTTCACTGAGGTCGAGCCAAGTCAGCGAAAAAGATGGATGGCAAATGCCAAAGAGACGATGGTGATAGTGAGAGTGGGTAGTAAGTTAATGGCAAAAGGCTACAGTAGAATAGAGAGTATCATGCCACACACGTCGACACAAATACACATTCACATTCTAAATACACCATGACAGGTCGACCGGAAGAGATCTAATGTTACAGTCACTTTACCCCTTCACGAATTTTTGTAAAGTTATCGTTACCCTAACTGGCCGATAACCCTCATTCACAAAGACATAAACCATCTGAGCACATATTTTGAAAACAAATAAATTATCTAAATGAAAATAAACATGACGATTTGAATTTTATTTGTTTATTTGTGTGTTTGAATTTATATTATTATCTCGTTTTGGATTTAATTTATCAGGATTAAATTCGTGTGAAGTAAAAATTTGAATTAATTTTTGTAATTTGAATTTTTTTTGGTTTTTATTTTTATTTGTGTTGAATTAATTTAATTGTTTTTGAATTTTGGGTATTTTAAAGGTTTTCGGATAGTTTTTTGAGAAATGGGAAAATTTTATTAGGAAAATTTTGGTTGATTTTGATTATTGGAAAAATAATTATTATTAATTTTTTTTTTTTTTTTTGATAGTGGAATTTTTTACTTGATTAGCAATTTTTTTTTTTTTTTTTGTGATTAAACTTTTTGTTTATAGTTGTATAATTGTTTTTGAATTTTGGGAATTTTGAGAAATGGGGAAATTTTATTAGGAAAATTTTGGTTGATTTTGAATATTGGAAAAATAATTATTATTAATTTTATTTTTTTGATAGTGGAATTTTTTTTTTTGTGATTAAACTTTTTGTTTATAGTTGAATAATTGTTTTTGAATTTTGGGAATTTTGAGATATTCGGATAGTTTTGAGGAAAAGGGAAATTTTATTAGAAAAATTTTGGTTGATTTTGATTATTGGAAAAATAATAATTATTAATATTTTTTTTGATAGTGGAATTTTTTGCTTGATGAATTCGTGTGAGTAAAAATTTGAATTAATTTTTGTAATCGGAATTTTTTGTGATTTATATTTATATTTGTGTTGAACTAATATAATTGTTTTTGAATTTTGGATTTAAAGATATTTAAAGATATTCGGACTATTTTGAGAAAAGCGGAAATTTTATTAGGAAAATTTTGATTGATTTTGATTGGAAAAATAATTATAATTTTTTTTTTTTTTTTTTTTTTTTTTTTTTTTTTTTTTTTTTTTATGATGGAAATTTTTATATATTCTGTGATTTTTTCTTTTCAATAATTCATCATTATTCACAAAGAATTCTATCAATTATTTATATATATTTATGTTTAAATTTATTTTAAATAATTGAATTCTTGAAATTTTTCGGGCATTTGTAATTATTAAAATAAATTTACTAAATATTCGAATGATGGTTATAAAATTTGAGAAAATAATTTTTCATTGCACCATATCGTATTTTATGTTAGATATATATGTTATGTATGGTCATTTGTCGATTTATGGGGCGTCAACTTTTATGGTGTGAGATTTATGTCGATGAAACGAGTCATTCGCGATTTGAAACAAATGAAAGTGTATTTGAACACATGTGTGTATTTTTCTCAGGTTATTTTTACTCTTTCATTCTATTTTTTTTTTTAGTATTTATTTACGTTACTCTGAAAAATTATTGCACATGAGTTTATGTTTCGTTTTATACAGTGAAGAATTTTGTGTAAAAGTCCACAAAGAATTTGTGTTTCAAAACAGGAAAATAAATTTGAGTAAAATAAATATTGAATCTAGAATGAAATTTTTAGATATTAAAATTAACAATTAAAAAATCTTTGTTAGTATTCAGTAAATAATTTTATAAATTGATTGATGAGTGTTATTATTAATAGCTAATGAATTCTTTTTTTAATGTATGTTAATAATAAAATTATATAATTTGTCTGTGAATTTTACATAATTTTTACAAGATAAGAAAAAAAAAAAAATGAAAATTCGTACGTAAATTAAATTCTTTACCAAACTTTCATTTACGTCTAAGTTCGTTTACATTTGTATATAATTAATATCAAAGATTGCTACATTTGTTGCTAACAATTCCCTAAACAATTTATACAATTTACCAATTACAATAAAAAAATTACAAAGAAATCTAATTAAAAACTGCAGCCGAAAATTTTCTTTCTCTCATTTCATTCACCATAAATTTCTCACCACAAAACCATGAACATAAATAATTAAATAAATAAATAATTAAATAAATAAATAGATAAATAAATAAATAAATAAGTAAATAATTAAACAAATGAATAAATAAGTATACAAATAAATAAATAAACCAACAAATGA
>JAQQBS010001423.1:7033050-7067517 GCA_030347275.1 Microctonus aethiopoides
AAAAAAAAAAAAAAAATATCAAAAAATTGTCTCAAAAAAAAAAGTTTTTGAATTTTTTTTCTTTTTTTTTTCCTTTTTTTAAACAAATAATGAACCATTTTGAGAATACAGATAATATACACTACGCAATAATAATCAAATCAGGATGGAATTAATTATGAAAAATATGGTGACTTGATTAATTTTCATAATTATCCTCATTTAAGAATTTTCGATTTTTTTTTTGTTCATTTTTATTAAATCTGTTTTTAATACGAAATTAAAAGAAACAATTCTCAATTATTTACAGTAAAAAATTTCATTTAGAAATCCCTTAAAAATTTGTATTAAATTTTTTTTACACTAGTTTATAACTCAAAATTTATACCAAATCATTATAATATTAATATGATTTCAATTTAACATAAATAATACGTTAAACATTTGTAAAGATTCGGAAAATTATTCGTCTGCTTCAGCAGGAATTCTTGTGATAAAATTCACTACCAAATTTGCATTGAAAACAGTTAGCACAAATTTTTAGTAGACTTTTCGACAAATTTTTTTACAGCCACAATAAATGTAAAAAATATTTTTAACTCTAGTTGGTAAATTTTACGATAGTCCCTAGAAAAATGCTGTTCAAAGTATTCGAAACAGCAGTAAAAACCCGGAATTGTTTATCAAAAAATTATTCCATCGAAGCAAATTAGTACAACAAAAAAGTTCGAGGAGTTTAAAGTTAAATTGTTCGAACAAAAAATAAATAAAGTGCAGTTAACATGAGATTTTATTCACCAATGTAACAAACTTCGAATTATCATCACCGACATAATAAAAATATTCACATTTGTCTTCATCGATAAAAAAAAAAAAAAGGAAACGAACTTCCGTCTTCCTTTATAACAAACCTATTTATAGATATTTGATTTTTTTCTCGCTTACTCAACTGGGTCATCGCAAAGGCCGAACTCAATTACACAGCATTCGATAGATCCCAAGAAATAAAATAGGATTGACCCTTTCATCGTGATAAATGTCGACGTAAAAGAGTCTTTCAATCACAATAAACCAAAAAATAAAATTGAATCGCTCACAAATATTCAAAAAATAATTCAACGAAACAAGTAAAACTTAAAGCAAAACAAAAAATATTTTAATCATTTGAATTTTTAAACGAAATGTAAATTTACGATGCCTAACAAGATCTCCATTATATTAACCCCTTTGCTAAGGGTTCATTATTATGGTACCATCCGTTTGCAGACGTTCTTTACGTCTTTTAGAAAACTGCTTGTCTCCTTGATAATATAAATAAATTGCCTCGTTGAACATGAGCTTTTACATCAACTGAAATTGTCCTGACGTGACAAAGCCAGTTTTACTCAAGCACATACAACAAATTATAAATTCAACGACACAATTTTTAACGCAACAAAATATAATAAAATTTCATTAATTATTTTAGCATTGTAATTTTTTATTTATAATAAAAATGTTCATTTGTTTATTCCTCTGTTTCAGTAACTGGAGTTAACCCAATCAACACCGACAATAAAGTAACCCCAGAATGGAGAAACTCGGTTAGCCGTAATAGAACTGCAAAGTCATCGGATACGAAAATGAACAGTAGCAGCACAAACATAACATCAAGACAAAAGATATTGGACAGTCCGAAAACGATCTCGACAAATGCACACTCCAACGAACTATCAAGAATGTCAAATTCTGACGTTCAATTCGAAAAAACTCATTCGGACAGTATTGACATTGAATTGGATAAAAGAACTTTCGAAAGTTTGATAGTAAATAAGAATCAAAAATTAGATAAGACTGTTAGTGTCATTGAAAAATATTTAACCAACATAAAGGAGCAGCCAATGTTCATTAAAGATGTTAATACTGAAGTCATGACGATCAAAAAACCAAACTATACCAATCGAATTGCATTCCAATCAGTTCCAAGCCAATCGGCCATTGCGAAAATAGTGGAAACGCATTTAACGAATGGACGTGGTTTACGTTCAACTGAAGTAACCTCACCAACGACAATTACGGACGAGGAGTTCACGCAGAAACTACGGCGATCGATATTGGTGACAAGAATCGAGGAGAAAGACGGAAATGTAGCAGGAGCCATTGATGCTACAGCTACATTTACTACTACCATTACTAATACTCCATCAAATTCTACCGCAAGTCTGAAAACCACTGAAGAAAATCCATCTCAGAACACAACCGATGTTCAATTGGATCCGGCGTTAGCAGTTGGAACCATTGATGCGACAGATTCGTATCTTCCTTCGGATTCACCAATAGTAGAAAGTGGAATGCATTCGCATTCAGACGTAGTCAATACGTCTTCCCGTTCGTTTCAATTTCAATCTCAAAGTAACCGAATTCAGACAACGTCTGTTTCCGATAATCCCTTCTTTCTAAATCCGAAATTGGTGAAGGAAAAAGTTGTTGACCAGTCAGCCAATGGATTTACAAATGTTATGAATCAATTGTCATTACCAACACATTCGACTAGTGCTTTGGGTTATCAACGACGGGTTTTACGAGACGCGCCTAAGAATGCTTGCGAAAAATTCGAAATTGGAGACAACGTCAAACGGGAATTCTACAGTCCTAATTATCCACAGAATTATCCAACTAATATTGATTGTGTGAAGATACTTGAAGGTGAGTTGAATTTTATATTGATTAAGTTTTTATTTCTTTTGTTGGTTTATCAATGCCTCGATTTCATTCCGCAAATTCTTCGTATCAATCGATTTGTGGTTTATCAGCGCACGGTCCATTGAGGATAGTTAAAGGTTCGAACTCTCTCCATTGATGGTGCGAAACGTGTTTCAATTAAGACCACTGCCATTTTATCGTTTAATGCAGCTATTTAATAGCTCTAAACTTAGAAAAAAAAATATCTAGTTGATAATAAATGATTTTTTTTAAATAATTATTGAACTTTTATTCCGTTATGAATTTAAATTTTATTGTTAAATGGTTGGTTAAGGATTTTTAAATACACTTTTAGTGTTATCTACTGGATAAATGAACTTATTAAAACTTGTAAATTTTGGGTATATAACAAATTTAATTTTGTATTGCGTAGTTTATTTTCTTGATTTTATTTTTATGGTATAAACAAAGTTTTCATTGATTGAACTCGGGGCTTTACTCTCTCGGGGCGCGAAAGTATTAGAAATAGGTGGATAAAATAACCGGAAAACTTTACGTTGATCGTGATAAAAAATTTATATCATGGTTTTAGTCAGTTGATTGGAACATATTAAATTTAGGGGAGATTTTCGATGTTTTTGACCTTTTTTAAATGTGTTGAAAATGATAAATATACTTTTGTGTATTAGTTTTGTAAAAGTCATCAACTGATTATTTATGTCATTTAATATTCTACTTAATGAACATTTAATAATAATTTTGATGCTCAAAAAAGTGTCCCAAAATTTAGACAAGAAATAACACGTGAAAAAAAAATAATTAAAACTCATTAAAGTACTCCATTTTACCCCACTCACTTCCACCCACTTTCAACACCCTATTGACTATATACAAAAGATAATATTCATGAATTATTCATCTGTGGTAATACGATCTTGTAATGTCTTTCTGAAAAAATAAATCAGAAGTTTGCACAATTTATTTATAAAAGAAAATTAACTTACTGAGTGCGACGTTGATGAAAAAAATTTGATTCATCATAAGTTGACTTAAAGTATTGGGTTTCGATGGTGTGGTTGGAAAAGTTAGTGTATGATTTATAAAAAAAAAAAAATGAATTGAATAAAAGAAAACTCAAATAAAAATGGAAAAAAATTTATATGAAAAAGAAAATGAACACGAAGTAGAAAATGAAGAAAGTGGACGGCCAAAGAGTGAGTTCATGATGAAAATAGTACAAGTTTATTTATATACATATGTATTAAGGTTTATATGTACCCTATACACTGCTGACCGGTGATTGATATCCGGGCAAAGCGGGGAAGTCTTGCGTGCCGGAAATATGGTGGAAACGATAAATTTTCTTTTGTCGATATCTAAAATAAACTATAGCAACATTGTTGAAAATCTGTATTTATTTTTTTTTATCTTCTCTACATGGATACAATTTATATATAAATAATATCCTATATAATATAGATTGGTTATTTAGTTTTAGAACTCTCCGGAATGAAAATATAATACGTTGTTTAAAATTGGGAAGTAAATTTTATATAAATAAAATTTTATAATATTTTATTTTTTAATGACATTCTCAAATGTGTTTTATAATTTTCCGAGATTAACTCAGAGGTAATTATAAACAAACTAATCTGAGTAGAAAAAATATCACAAAGTTTGAGAATAAATGAAATAAAAAATGAATAAAAAATATTTGTTTAAAAATTGTGAATTATTTTATCATCTAATTTTAATATACAATTTTTTTTTTCCTAGCGAAGCCGCTTATCAATCGATTCTTCGCTTCTCTTATTCTTCATTTTGAATGCTCTGAAGTAGAATATCTAAAAAAAAAAAAAAAAAAGACAAAAAAATATGATAAAAAGATGCAATTACAGTAACGAAAAAATAAAAAGAAATCTTGAAGGATTATTTTTTAATGGTAGAGATATAAAAATTCGTGAATATGTTTTATTTAATGATATTCAACTGAATCAATGGATTAAAATGTAAATGAAAAAAAAAAAAAAAAAAAATTGTTCAGTGGTAAATGACGAAACTATACAGACAGTTGGCTCTTGTTTAAATGTAAGTCAGGGTCGACGTGATCTACTATTTAAACTTGGACACATCACGAGATGGAGAGTAAAGACGTCTTTTTGGCAAACTAGAAATAGTCACTCACATCACTGGTACTTAATGGTATATAGTTAGGTAGGTAACTTGTACTGTGATGGTAGAACACGTGTGTCACAATTAAACATAACGTGAATGTGCAGTTGGAATTATTGAGGTTATGTCAACATTACTGATGAGTAGAGTAGACGAGAGTTTTGTAATTTCTATAGGTTTTTATTGAGTGGAAATACAGCTGCCAAAACGTGAGATGGTATTTTTGAAACAATGGATAATTTTGAAATGTTGGAAAATAATTTATGGTTGATTTTGATATCGATAAAAATATTATTTGACTGAATTTTTATTTATATTTTTAATTTAGTTTATTTTAATTAATTCTCTTAGAGAAAAAAATTATTATTGGAAGTAGGAACAATATTGTCACTTCTTGGTAAGTTATAAAATTATTACAATATTGTCTACCGAATTTTAATCATGTTCTATTCCCTTATCATTATCGTATGCTTCTTCATTAACTGAGTTATCGTCGTCATGAGAGTGAGCAATTAAAAAGTTTCATCAGTGCAATTAGTAAGCACGATGAAAGACTCCTTGACCGCGTGTGTAATACACTGAAGATGTATACGTTCATGTAAAATGATCGAGAGAAACTTTTATCAAAGGGTTCATCAAACCAAACTGGATTTTATCTCATTATTTTGAAGTATTCAAGTCTATTGCAATTGTATTTATTAAAAAAAAAATATTGTACATAAATGTATTTATACTGAGAATAATATTGGATTAAATTTGTGTAATTATTTTATTCAGAAAAAAAATGTTTTATTAATTTTATTATTAAATTAATATTTTTTTTTTTTTTTGAATTATCGGTTTTATAAATTTTTATTTATTAATTGGTGATTTTTTAAATCATTGTGGTTAGTAATATCAATGAGGAAATGAGTTTTCAATCGTTTATAAAATAATTTTGATTTTTAGTATTTAAATTACCTACTCAAAAAAACCAATTTACGATTTATTGACACAAAGATCGATTTTATGAATTTTTCATTATCAATTGGTGATTTTTCAATTTTTTGTAGTAGATAATATGAATGAGAAAATTATTCTTCAATCGTTTATGAAATTATCGCGATTTTTAGTATTTAAATTCCCTACTCAAAAAAACCAATTACTGATTTATTGACACAATCATCGGTTTTATGAATTTTTATTTACCGATTGGCTATTTTTTAATTTGTAGCAATAGATAATATCATTGAGAAAATTATTCTTCAATCGTTTATGAAATAATTCTGATTTTTAATATTCAAATTCCTTACTCAAAAAAACCAATTTGCGATTTATTGACAGAATCATCGGTTTTATGAATTTTTATTTACCGATTGGCTATTTTTTAATTTGTAGCAATAGATAATATCATTGAGAAAATTATTCTTCAATCGTTTATGAAATAATTCTGATTTTTAATATTCAAATTCTCAGCTCAAAAAAAACCAATTTCCGATTTATTGACACAAAATCATCTAAAAAAAAATACAGAAGACAAAACTGACTTTCAGGTTGATTTTATTCATTTATCCATTCTCCAAACACTCAAATAAAACCAAAAAAAATTATTTATTCATCAAAAAACCATCCTAAACGAAAATCTGATTTTCAATTTGATTTCAAACATTTTTGATTCCTCCAAAACGTCAATAAAATTATAAAAATCATTACAAAATCCTCAAACTCAATAAATTCAATTACATCCTCAAACAAATTTTCATACGAATAAAATATAAAATTTATTTTTCATAAAAAAAAATAAAAATAAAATAATATCACTAGAATTACAACTTTAAAAATATTTTCTACCACTTGTTCAATTAAATTCTCGAACATAAATAATTAATATCTCGGAATAACAATTGAAAAAAAAAATTTTCCAGTCTACAAATAAATATGTCATTTTTTCTTGAATATTACAATAATATTATTGCAATTCATTATTACTAAAATTAATTAGATCATCGTTTTGCAAAATGGTGATAACTAATTGCACACAGTTGGATGATAATTCGGTGAATTTCATTATATTAATCCTGTAACATGTGGAATATGTATCATCCGGTCTCTATTTCATAACTCTCATTAGCACAAATACAATCCCCAATATTTATCCCTATTTCTTGCATATGTCATTTATATATACACACATATGTACACGTAACAAATAATATCAGTGGAATATATATATGAATTTCATGTTGATATCGAATGTCGAATTATATAACCTTCCGTGTAACTCGACCAAGTAGAAAATTCGTGGTTAGAAATACATAAAATATCTTCACATAAATATAGGATTTTTTTTTTATTTTGTTTGTTTCTTTTTCTTTTTCCTTCACAGATGTGACTATTGTTATAATCTGAGAATTCTTGACACGTATGCACATCTTTTTTTTTTTTTAGATATTTTTTTTTTCATTTTTTTTTTGTTTCGACTTTTACTGAATTTTTCATAAATTTATAAATTTTTCAATTTTATTGAAATGAGGATGGGATAAATTTTTTGATTTTGGTTTTTTATATTTGAAGATTTCAAACATTTATGCTGGAATATGTTTTTGATAATTAGGCAGCTTTTTTTTTGTTGAAATAATGTTGAGAAAAATGAAAGCTATTTTTGTTTGAAACAAAATAATTTTTTTTGAGATTTTTTTTTTTATGATAAGTCAAAAACTAATCAACCGTTTTTGAAAATTCGAAATGCATCTTTTCCGGAATTGTGTTCACTATTGTATCGGATAGAATTATCATGATCAAATGAAATTATCGATGTTTTTCTTGATAAATGAACAGAAGAAAAAAATTTTTAAGAATTTGACTTTTTGTTCAGTAAACTGCCATTTTGTTTTGGATGATTATTTTTTTAATTAGATCAGATATAATGGTATGAATGTCTTTCCTGAATGAAATGGTTATTTGGTTTTTTTTATTTTTATTTGAGATAGTTATAAAAATAATTATTAAAAAAAATTTAGAACAAAAACAATGTTTGACAAACCAATTTCGGGTTTTTTATCTTTCACAATAATTATTATTTTTGAATAAAATTCCGTAGAATTATAGTGAAAATAGGAATAAAAATAATCCAAATTAAAAAACTTGAATAATAAATTTTTTCACTGCAAAAAAAAAAAATTCTTAAAATTCATCTTTAACTTTTTACGAATTTAATAAAAATATTTCAATAGTAAAATTTCTTCTATTTTTTTTTTATTTCTTCTTCTTCTTCTTCTTCTTCTCCTTATTTCAATTTTTACTCACGCTCCATTTAATTCGTTCAATATCGTTAATTCATTAAATTTCAATACATTCCTCAAAAATAATTGGGTAGCACGATAATTATTTCAAACTTTATATATTTCAATGAATAAATTATCAATACTGAATAATGAATTATTGGAACAGAAGGAAAATATAATGAAAATTCAGAAGTTATTTTAAAAAAAATTATTTTTAGTGTTTTTAATATCATAATTTGAATTTAATTTCACGTCTGACTAAAAAATGATTTGTATCACTTGGGCAGTAGATTTAAATCCTGGAATTATTTCCATGTGTTTGATATTATTTAAAAAAAATATATTAACATATTCTACACACTCTTGATATTTTATTTTCTTGCGCCATCATTCTATGACTCGTTTATTTTGCTACATCACTCGTCTAGTTTCATTACAAAGTTTTCATGAGAAAATGCACCGAAACAAACGGAAATTGCGCGTAGCACACATACACCGATATTTTTTCATAGTCATGTCTTTTCGTTCAAGCAAAAACCGTCAACTTTCATTTCTTCACCTTATCGTATTTTCTCAATTACTTCACACGGGAAAACTTCAAGGGGAAAAAAAAATAAATAAGATACGAAATTTTTGTAGACTTGCTACACAAACATTTTTTCTGTGTGTTTCGATAAACACTGAAGCATAAAATTTGATGAAATTTAATTTGTTTATTTAAATATTGGAAAAAAAAAAATTATCAAGACATTTTTTTTATATTTAAAAATTATTTTCAATGATATAATTATAAATTTATTTATAATGTAACAAAATATTTGGATTAAAAATTGTTATATTATTATTACAATTGTTGTAAATTATTTTCTGTTATTTTTGAATATAAAAATGCAGGAAAATAAATTTATTTTTATTAGAACAAATATTTTTTTTTCTCAACCAACTAATATTTATTTTAAACAATTAACATTCATTTCAAATAAATATTATTTATATTCAATACATTTTGTTTTATATTTTCCCAAGTGTTTATTCATGTTTATTAAATAGTCAATCATTAATTAACAAATCAAATCATGTTAATATTTTGTTAATTTAGCATAACTTTCAAATAAAAATTGTGTAAAAAAAATTTCAACATAAATTATTAAAGGACTATAGTACAAAATTTTTTGTTGTGTATTCATATAAATATTGAAGCATGAAATTCGATGGAATTTAATTTGTTTATAAGAATATTGAAAAAAAAAGTTATCAAGAAATTTTTTTTTATATTTATAAATTATTTTCAATGATATAATTATAAATTTATTTATAATGTAACAAAATATTTGGATTAAAAATTGTTATATTATTATTACAATTGTTGTAAATTATTTTCTGTTATTTTTAAATATAAAAATACAGGAAAATAGATTTATTTTTATTAGAACAAATATTTTTTTTTCTCAACCAACTAATATTTATTTTAAACAATTAACATTCATTTCAAATAAATATTATTTATATTCAATACATTTTGTTTTATATTTTCCCAAGTGTTTATTCATGTTTATCAAACAGTCAATCATTAATTAACAAACCAAACCTCATTAATATTTTGTTAATTTAGCATAACTATCAAATAAAAATTGTGTAAAAAAAAAAAATCCAACACAAATCTTTAGTGGACTTCTACAAAAAATTTTTTCAAACATTACAATCTTGTAAACACATCCACAAATGACTTAACTTGTCCATCCAATCATTCACTCACACCTTTCAAATATTCACCCCGTAAAATATCACATTGGTCAATAAAAGAAAACACAAACGTCGTCATATACTTCAAAAGCTCGCTGTGCAGAAGAACGCCCTCTTGTGACTTTGTGCCAAAGTTCAATGTGAATGAGAGACGTTATAAACTTCCACGAAACTCTATTCAACATCCACCACCACTTTTATTTTCCTTCCTTACTTCTTGGCCTTTGTACAAGTAACAAGGAAGAAATTTCCCTCCTTGCTACATTATACATATAATATACATATATAATATATTTTACATCTGAAACTTTTGGTTGCATGCAAAACTTTGCGACAGATGACTTTCTTGTGTATATCGGATACAAAACGACACCAGACATTGCTAAAATCTCACTATGGTCAGTCGACCATGTCACGTATGGTAGCGAAAAAAAAAAAAAAATAAAAAAGTTAGAAAAAATAAAGGAAGACAAAAAGGAAATGAAGAAAAAATAAATTCAAGTATTAGCGAAAAAAGTTTCTAAATTGTCGTGCAATTACGAAATTTAATTGGACAAATTTAAAAGTAAGTAAGTTAAATACTGGGAATTCATTGACCTATAATTTTTTTTCAAAGGGAAAAATAAAAATGTTGAAGAAGAAAAATAAATTTATATATTTTTTTTATTTTGATGAAATTTATGTTTATATTTAGTGGAAAATTTTATGTAAAAGTTGTGTGAAATTTTTACTCATTAAATCAGCTCAATATTAATGTGATTTGATATAAAATGTCAATAATTTTATGTAAAATTATATTTCTGATTCAACACAAATTAGGAAAAATATTTAATAAATATTTGAGATCATTTGTTTGAATTTTTAAGAATTTATTTTCCGGATTTTTAAGGGGATTATTGTGTTGGAATTTGATACAAAATTTGCGTTGAAGAGAGATGATATGAATTTTTAGTGGACTTTTATACAAAATTCTTTACTATTTATTTGTCTGTTCTTGAATTATTTTTAAGATCAAGAAAAAAAATTTAACTGTGTGATAAATTTAATGTTTAATTTGAGGGAGAATTATTTGTATCAGGGGAATTAAAATAATATCAATGTTAATGCTTTGGAATAAATAATTATTCGAGTGTAATGGAGATTTATCGTCTTTTGTAAAATGCAGACATTTGTTGAAAATATAGAAAAAATATTCAATAAATATCTGAGATGTTTGTTTGAATTTTTGCAAAATTTTTCTCTTGATGGTGTTGAAGATAATTAAGATTAAAAATTGTGATATTAATGTAGGCTTTTATGGAACAACGATACAAAGTGTGTTTCAAATATCTGTAACAGATAAAAAAATATAGAAAAACAATTGAAAATATATTTAATTGATAAATAATAATTTCTCAAATCATCGTACGAAAAATCCGAAATTCCTATGCATCTAGATCTATTAAATATTAATAAAAATACGCTAACAATAATGTACGAGCGCGTGACAATTGAAAAAAATGTGGCAACGTTGAAATTCATAAAAAAAAAAAAGCTCGAAATTTAAATTTCTAATCTAACATCTATGAAAAATCCCGTCAGCTAATGGCAGCCATGACAGTATCAACCATCTTTAGTGTCACATTGTTGTCACGTTTCATCGGAAATAATTCCAATTAACTAAATTAAAAGCACAAACATTCAGCAATATAATAAAACTATTATAAAATTATCTCTGCAATGTCAAAAGCAACTACAAATTCTCCTCAATATCAACAACGTAAAATATAAAAATTATTCTTCACAATACATGATACATTATCATGCAATATTCCATCATTTATTATTAAACAATAATAAAACCAATTATTTTATAAATATATTTATACATGTCTGCCCAAATGCATGCATGGAATATAGTTCCTGTTAAGGTTGACAGCGTCACTGAAAGCTCCATTCACAATTACACAATGAATCACTCGTACAATAACCGGAAGTGCACATGGACATATATATACATATATACACACATGTAAATATATATATATCTATATATTTTCTATCAGAGAATGACATATGACAACATACGTAAGCTTTTGTTCAAAAGGAAGATGTGTGGAGAGATATTTTGCACGTGAGTGTTGAATTTACGATTCATCTTTTGCAATCAATTTTTTTTTTTTTCGTAATATTATTTAGGTATAAATATGGATAAGTCTGGTCGGAATAGAGTATGAAAATGAAGCTTGAGATAGGCGTAATTTAATTAGATAAAATTTTGTGAATTAAAAATGAGAAAAATCTGACAAGAAAAAATTCTGTGCATTTGTTTAAAAATCGGTATCTCCGGAAATAATGGAAATAGAAAATTATTGTTGAAATGGCGTTTGTAGGTAAATTTATAAGGAAGAGAATGGCGTTTGAATCATATTTTTATGTTAAATAGTTTAGAAGTTATGAATTTTTTAATTTTATTTAATTTTCGAAAATTTTTGCAAATCTGAGAATTATTATTCAAGTATTTATTATTAATGAATTATTAATATTCATCAAAGCTTATATTCATCCTTTGATCATTACAGATACGAAATATAATAATATAAATTGAATTATCGTCATTTTGAATAAATATAAAATGAATTTTTAATATTGCAAAAAATTTTTATTTTTAAAGTAAAAAATCGTGACTGAAATTTATTTACAAAAATCGACATCATCAACAAATCAATCTTCATACTACCGTTTATATAAAAAAATTTACATACAGTTTTATTAATTTTTATAATAAAATATTAAATAAAAGTCTCAAAGTTAAAGTGGAATTCAATCAATCAAAATTTAAAAACTCAAATTATTTTTTTTTCTTTTCCTATTTTCGTTCACTGAGCTCATAAAAATTAAGTTACGATCCTTTACCCCCAAGGTCTATGTACATATGTACGTGTAGATATTCATGTCTGTATATAACTCTATGAAATTCCTTTTAGTTCTTCCTTCTGTATGAATTTTTTCTCTTTCTCAATATTGCACGATATATTACTCATGTCATACATCATATATATTTATATATTAATATATTTATATATATAAAATACTTTTCTCCAATATTCCTTGATATGTAAGGGGTTCGCACCCGTATTGAGAGTAAATTAAAAAAATTATCTAGACAATTCGAACATTTTATCTATTTTATTTATGAAAGTGAAATAAAAATTTCTTGAATTTTTTTTCCTGATTTAACTTCAATTTTCTCTGCATCTGCTATAAAGGATTGCGATGATATTGAGTATTTGAAGTGTAGGATATTCGTTGTAGGGTTACATGAGAGGACAGGAATGTGAGTGCATTGAAGAGGTATTCTTATATATGTATATGCTTCATCGGAAGTAGAATAATTCTGTATGATGTCAGACACACTCAACGTGACAAGATCGAGAGAGTATTCATGTCAATTCAACGAAATTGCATCTCAAATAAATTTCTTTGAACGAATATATATTTTTATATACGTATGTATGTATGTATGTATATAAACGAATATAGGTAATATGTTTTATAGTCATTTTATTTTTTTTTCTTTCATTTTGAAAGTGTTGAATTTTATTTATTTATTTTTTTTTACTTTTTTATAAACTTTTGAAATTAGTTTGAACTTTTTTTTTTCGTTTTGCATTGACTTGATGATTTTTAGGAGGGGATTGTTGTATTTTCAGTCATGATAATTCGATGAATATTTATTTTTACAGTTTGTTTGATTTTTTGATTTGATATAAAAAAATAATTTTTTTTTTTTTTAATGAATTTATTTGATAAATTCTATGAGCGAAAATTTGGATTATTTCTTATCAGGATCATTAAGTGAATAATTATTACTCAGTTCACATTGTGATTATTAATTTGATGTAATAAATGAATTTTTTTTTTTTAATTTATTTAATAATTTTTTCGATAACTTTTATGAGTGATTTGTAATATTTTGAATCATGATAATCAAACAAATATTAACTATTTGACTAACTTGAATTTGAATTTTGAAATTTGTCATAAGTAGAATTTTATTTTAGTATTTTTTTTTTATTATTTAACATTTTTAACAAATGTTTAAAAAAAAATGAATATTCTATACATATCAATAATGTATTCACAACTCAATGATCTCAATTGAAAAGAAAATAGTTTATAATTAGCATTGAAATAAACCAAAAATCCAACAATTAAAAATAAAAATTAATTTCATAAATCGAAATGAAACAATTTTTTTTTTCACGATCAACAAAACAAAAAAAATCAATTATAATAATTTCACAATCGTTACAAAACTCAATTATATCAATAAAAAAAATAGCAAAAGTCATAATTCCCTTTAGAATAAAATAAAAATCAGACAATAAAAAAACCAAAAAAAAACCAATTTATCAATTGAATTAAATCAATTTTTTTTCTCATCAACAAAACAAAAAAATCAAACATAATAATAATAATTCCACAATGATTACAAAACTCACTTACCTCAACAAAGAAAAAAAAATTTATAATTTCCCTTAGAATAAAAATCAGAGATTAAAAAAAAACCAAAAAATAACCAATTTATCAATTGAATTAAATCAATTTTTTTTATCATCAACAAAACAAAAAAATCAAACATAATAATAATAATTCCACAATGATTACAAAACTCACTTACCTCAACACAGAAAAAAAAATTCATAATTTCCCTTAGAATAAAAATCAGACATTAAAAAAAACCAAAAAAAAACCAATTTATCAATTGAATTAAATCAATTTTTTTTCTCATCAACAAAACAAAAAAATCAAACATAATAATAATAATTCTACAATAAATACAAAACTCACTTACCTCAACAAAGAAAAAAAAATTTATAATTTCCCTTAGAATAAAAATCAGAGATTAAAAAAAACCAAAAAATAACCAATTTATGAAATGAATTAAATCAATTTTTTTTCTCATCAACAAAACAAAAAAATCAAACATAATAATAATAATTCTACAATAAATACAAAACTCAATTATCTCAACAAAGTAAAAATAAAAAAGAAAAATTCATAATTTCCCTTAGAATAAAAATCAGACATTAAAAAAAACCAAAAAAAAAAAAAACTAATTTATAAACTTCATAAAATTTTCGTTCATTTTCTCCATCATAGCAAAATAATTTTACGATAATTGCAAAATAACTTTACTTCATATATCCATAAAAAAAATTATTTTCCCATTCACAATATTGAGCTATTATTTCCCAGGAAAATACACAAGAAAGCATTTATATTTTTATATACACGACATGGAGAAAATCAGGTAATAAAAAAAAAAATTGGTCAAGTGGATATACATACAGAGTTTCGCATGAACGTGATGGTCGGTGAAATTCCGAGCGTTTATTTAGCTCGCTAACGCCCTCAGGGCCAGTTTTCCGAAGTGTGCACGTGAGTGTGTGTTATATTTGTGAATGTGCATAATTCTCGTGAGGGAAAGGGAGCAACGAAGTTATTCAGAGCGTATGTGGCCAAGTGCCATGCGTTCCATTCATATATGGGCGTCATTCCCTATGGCAATATGAAAATAAAAAATAAAAAAGAGAAGAAAAAAAAATAATGGAAATATACCTGTAGGAGTTATTTCGCTTGAATACGATATTTATTTATTTATTTATGAATAATTCGATTTGTTTGTACTTTGTACATGTGAACTTTTGCATTATAAATGTTACAAAATTTTCAATAATGAATTAATTATATTAACAACATTTAATTTTCATTGTTTATTTAAATTTTATAAAATGTAAAATGCAAAATAAAATTAATAAAAAAAATATTTTCATTTTTTAAATAAAAATTATTCATTTAAACTTGAATTTTACACTGATTTATAAATAAAAACGAATTAATACAAAATATGAAATAAAAATGAATACACAAATTTTTGATTAATTAATAAACAAAAAATGAAAAAAAAAAATTTCAAATTTGGAATTTTTTTTAATTTTCATCATCAATTATTATTATTATTATTATTATTATTATTATTATTATCATTATTATTGTAATTATTATTTTGGCTTTCAATATTAAAGTCATGAAAATATTTAATAAGTTAATAAAAATTTAATTAATTAATAACAAAAAAAAGGAAAAAAAAATTTTGCACATTTGGAAATTTTTTTTTTTTTTTTATTTGTATTTATAATTTATATTTTATATTTGTTTTCATTTTTATTGATGAGTGTATAAATTTATCTGGAATGAATAATTAATATTTAATAAATAAAATAATTGTTGATTGGAATTAGAAAAAAAAAATATTTTTCTCACATTTGAAAGATAATATTTTTTTGCTACGTAATTTATTGTTAAAATAATTTTGTGAATGAGATAAATAATAAATGGGAGATGGTGTATTGATATACATGTGTGAAATATTACGGTGGAAAATTTTTGATATCTCCAGGAGCTTTTCAAGCGTCGTTTAACTCGCCCGTATCTTCACGTTTTGTTATAGAAATTCTTTTGTGGCACTTCTAGCTTTAGCACTTGTTTTCTTTTTGTTTTCTTCGAATAACGATAAAAATAACGGCAGTGCGACAAAGTGCAGTAGCAAAGTCTGCGAGAAAAGTGATGTGTTTGTAAGAGAGAAAGTCTCTCTTGGCAATTTTCCAAGTGCTCTATCGATAATAAATTTAAAGACATTAATTAGAAAGAAAAATTGTTATAAATATATTTTTAATGTAATTTAATCACAAATTTTGTTGTAGATTATTTAATTACATTGTTTTGATTCAAAAAAATATTATTAAATTAATTAACTGTCCAATTATATCTGTAAAATCTATGCAACTTTAAAAGAAAATAATTTTCATGTATCTTCAAAATATTTTTTATTTATTCAACGGATTTTTTTTTTGGTTTCAATTATTTATAAAATATTCATTTTCTAATTATATCAGAAATAGAATAATTCGAAAAGCTCAAGGTTAATCAAATTCTTAGAATTATTATTCGATATAAATATAAATTTAAATACAAATGAAAAAAAAAAAATTTCCAAATTTGAAAAATTTTTTATCATTTTTTTTTTTTTTATTAATTAGTTAAATTTTCATTAATTTTTTAGATATTGTTATGACTTTAGAAGTAAAAGTCAAATAATAATGCCAAAAACAATAATAATAATAATCAATGATAAAAATAAAAAAAAATTTCCAAATTTGAAAAAATTTTGAAATTAATTTTTGTTTATTACTTTATCAAATTGTTATTAATTTATTAGATTTAGTAGTGACTTAAAAATTGAAAGCCAAATAATAATAATAATAATAATAACAAATAATAAAAATTGAAAAAAAAAAAAGTTGTATTCATTTTTATTTTGTTTCGTATTAATATTTAAAAAAATTTTTGTTTCTCAATTAAATATCCCTAACAAATATATTTATTTATTTATTTATTTGTTCATTTATATCAAATAATAATCCAAAGTATTTAAGTTAGTTCAAATGACTTGTTTCTTGTAACAAAACAAAATAAATATAATATATTATTATGTTTTGTTGCAGTTGTGCTTTCACTGGGTAAAATTTTCTTCTCCTTTGTTTCCATGTCGTGTACTTTAATGTGATTATGATATAAAATTGCACATCCGTTGCACTGGTACTTCTCTTTCATCCCCAAAAAAGAACATATTTTTATTTCCACCCTCAAAAGAAAACGTTTCAAAATTCATAAATAAATAATATTAAATAAATTCAAATAAAAATAAACAATTCAATTTATTCCATCGAAACTTTCAAATAATTTCATTAAATTACACTTCAAAAAAAAAAAATAAATAAATAAATAAATACACGACGAATTAATTTATGCGAATTTAATTCCAAGCAAAAACTTAAATTCAAAAATTGATTGATTTATTTTTTTTTCTATTATCAATAAATAAAATAAAATATCAAGAAAATAATTTTTGTATTAAATAAATATTAACATTCACAATAATACTGTATAATATTTTAATTCATTTTGTAATAAATAATAAGCCCCATTGATAATTAATAAATTATTTCCCAAATTGTAATTTCAAAAAAAAAAAAAAAAAAAAAAAATGTAAGAATTTTTTTTTCGACATTTTTCTAATCACTACATGATAAAATGTGAAAATAAAAAATGGAACATGTACTATTTATCTACGTCAAATGCACTATTGATTCCATTTTTTTTTTTTTTTGATGATAAAAAATGAAAAATATAAAATAAAAAAAATTGGCAAAATTCATGGCACAGAGAGTACGATTGTATTTTGGGTACAGGAAGATTTATTGAGAGGTTGACTAGGTCACAAACCGCGTACTCTTTTTATATACCACATATACAAAAACCAGCAATACATATATACATATGTATATTATATATATATATATATATATAAGTACATATGTACGTATAAATAAAAGTTATTTGATATTCAAGGGTTGTGCTGGCAGTTTGAAATGAGAATCGTCGTGTGCAAATCACGATGAACATGAGAATACAATTTTCTAAAATCTCTTTTTGGTTTTTTTTTTTTTTTTTTTTTTTTTTTTTTTTTTTCTTTTTCATGTCTTTGAAAATTTTTTGATAACGCAAATAAAGCTCAAGTCTTTCAATCTCTCAATCATCAAAACCATGTGTGTCTTCTAGAATTATTTGCATGAAATGAATGAGTTTCATTGCACAATTCAAAGACCAAAAGAAAAAATATTGAGATGAAGATGAAATAAAGATGAAAAAAAAATAAAAAAAAAATAGAGAGAGAGAAATCTTTTGGTTATACGTCAGTGTACGGTAAAGTGAATCCTAACGATCGTACGTTGGACTGAATAATTCCAGACTAAGCTTCATGTATATATTAAATACATATGTACATATGTGAGCTTTTGCTCGTTACATATTTCTTCAATCTTTTTTCTTTTTTACATTTTTCCTTTTTTTTTTTTTTTTTTTTTTTTTTTTTTCTCGTTTATATCATTTTGTTATATCCCTCGATATCATGGAAAATTCATAAACACTTTATATTTAATGATTGTGCTTTGTCTAGATTCGATAAAAAAAAAAACGAAATAAAAAAAAAAAAAAAGGTTTCAGAGTTAAATAAATTTTTTTTGTTGTGTCGAATAAAATTCTCGTCTTTATATTTTTTTATTTATGATATGTGAGGAAGATGAACATTTTGGTTAGTGAATAAATTGACCGAAAAGAATTCATTATCAAAATCAAAAAAATATTTTTATATGAAATTTTGAAATTTATTTTAATTTTGAAATTATTTATTTGCATTAGTTAATTTTTGATAAGCTGAGAAATTTTTTTTCTTTCAATATCAAACCATTTTTATTAGTAGAAATTTTTAGTTTTTATTTTTAGTCCTGATTTTTGAGTGAAATTTGAAATAATTCAGGAATTGATTTTTTAAATTTTTTATTTCATTTTTTATATATTTTTTTTTTTTATTAGGAAGATGTGTAGTTATTGGTAAATGATTTATGTTGATTTTATGTTTAGTTGAAAAATAATTATAAATACCTGATAAATATATGTTCAATTTTGGCTTTAATGTTTGAGTTAGTCTATTATTTTCCCTATTTATTTGAACTATTGATCACATGTTGACATTCAGATCACGTACAAATTTACTTGTGCAGGAACACGTTCGCAACCGAATGGATACCCATATCAGTAAACTGTGGCGTGCGATAATACCCTTATAGATTTCACCCTCTAATAAATAACAAAGCAAACATTTTTGGTTTTGTATAATTTATTAACTCGTTGTTTTCGAATCTATTAACAATAACCGCGTGTTGATTTAGTAACTGATGTCAATCATTCCTGTGTAATGTATTGATTATTTACACAACCCCAGACAAAATTGTTAGGTCATTAAAATATCTCAAAATCGAAAAATATTTTAAATGAAAATTTTACAAAACAAAAAATATTTTTTTCTTCCATTCTTTGATGATAAAAAAATTCATTCGTCTTCACATTGACAATAAAATACATGAATTGTTATTGAATTATGAAATTTACAATATTTGAGAACAAAAAAAATAAATTTAATAATTTTCAATTTTGAAAAAAATTTTTTTTCGGTCAAATTTTAGTAGTTATTTTGTAATATTTTTTTTTATTTGTTGTATCAATATTGAGATTTATTTTTATGAGAATGAAGCTTTGAGAAGTAATATTGTTTGTTAAAAAATTTTTTTCGCAGTGAAAAAAACATTTTTGAGAATTATTTGAACAATTTAGTTCAAATTTGACTCAATTTTTTTTTCAAATAACCTCTCGGCACTTGTCAAATGATTCATTTTCCAAACTCTGCAGTTCTTACTTTATAAATAAAAAACAAGCCGAATATTATTTCAGTATTAAATCACATTTCAAAAATTTCGAAAATTGACTAAAAGCAAAACTAATTTTTTTTTGTATAAACTACAATTACCGTCGATAAATTAAATTCAAAAGCCTCATTGATCACCATCACAAGCTAAAACAATTAAAAAAACTTGCATAAAAAAGTGTACAATAAAATTTTTCAAAAATTAAATTTTTTACTCAAAAAAAAAAAATTGTCAAAATTATCATAACAATCTATCTATTACAATAACTTCATTCCTCATCATTCTCACGCCTAGAAAAATAATTTATCTTCATACTAAAATACTGCCAAAAATATTTTTCCAAATAATTACTAATTTTTGAGATAAATTACCACAAAATTCAAATCATACACTGAATATAATTCAACGAAACAGCCTGCTCTAATCAGCACTCATAAAATATGTTGATAAACAATATCAAAGGACTAAATTAATAATTTTGATTAATTCATTATCATATTGTGTATCATTTTATGTTTCAGCTGACAAAGGAATGCTATTAAAATTGGATTTCCGTGACCATTTCGAAATGGAACCAGCAATGGCAGTGATTGACAAGAATAATGAATGTCGTTTTGATTATCTAGAGGTTCGTGATGGTCGTCATGGCTTTTCAACTTTAATTGGAATTTATTGTGATAAAAATTTTCCACCTGAAATCACATCAAAATCAAGATATCTTTGGTTACATTTTCATAGTGATGATACTATTGAATATAAAGGATTTAAAGCTGTATGGTCAATGGTACCACGTCCAACTTTACGTAAGTAAAAATAAAAAAAATTAATTTCCACATTCAATACATTTAATTTAATTCAATTTGAAAAAATAAAATTTCCATCATTTTCATCGAAATCTTTTTATTAATTTTATTATTTAAATAATTCAACAGTTCAATAATTTATAATTCATATTTAAACCCTCACATTTGTTTCTCTTCAAAACCGGTGCTGAAATTAAAAATTGATGATTCCAACTTTAACTATGATTTAACGTTTCAGAATTCATAAATTTAAAATGTAATTCTAAAACCATTTTAAGTAATAATAACTTCTTTGCTTTTATCCATCATTTAAAATTCCTAATTTTGTATTTTTTATCAGAAAATATACAAAACAGCTCTCGAATAAAGTAAAGGAAATAAATAATTAAAAGCAAGGTTTAAAATTAATTATTAAATAATATTTTTTTTTTTCATACTTGGAAAATATTTGAGTTAAATTTTTGTTTCATACGAATATAAATAATTTAAATGCAGTTAATAATTTATTGCACATTAACTGCTCGAATTTGTTACTCATAACAGAATTTTTGTCATATTATTTTTTGTTGTTGTTTATTTCCTTTTTGTTTATAGTGACTGGAATTTTATTTATATTATTATTAAATTGCGTTGTATAATTTATATCGAAATTGATTTTATTGAGTTTAGTATATATATTGTGATATAAAATAACCTCCGGCGAATTTGAGAATGAGAATTAAGAGACATTATAGCAATTGAGGTGCGTTACACCAATCAGAAATGCGAGGGAGAAAATTTGTGTTTATGTTTGTGTTTGTATATTTGTGTGCAGAACAGAGCGCAAAGGGAGTTTAGAATATGACTGAATCGTATGTGCCTAGAGGATATGTTGAAACAAAATTAATTTGGATAGTGAAGGCATAATGATAAATCTAATATGTAAATAATAAACCAAATAATTTCATGTCATTTCAGGCATAACAATTTGATATGTTGTGATGATATATATTGAGTGTTAATTAATAATATTTGAATAAAAAATTATTTATGTGTAAAGTAATAATGTGATAGTTTGAGGAATATTAAAAAAAAGAAATAGTCTTTACTTAATTACGGAAATATAGCACTGGGAATATTGAGGTTGAATTAAAATTTTCTTGGTTTTGACATGAGGAAAATATTGTGAGCGAACGATGTGGCAATAACGCATTCAATAATATTAACATAAGTGTGTGAATTTTGAAAAATAAAAATATATGAAGATGGTTATGTGTAGATGGAAGCGTGAATAATGTCAGGATTTAGTTAATATTATAATAATGTCTATAGAATATTCACGATTATTATTTCAATAAAATACAATTGAACTTTGGTGCAAGATATAATTTTTAGGTTATAATAAATAATGACTAATACATTGATACGGACACATTGACATTCACTGGCAACTAATACATTAGTATGTATTGGAATATATAAATGCGACATTGCCGCGATTTGGACATTATAAATAAATACTTGAATTCCCGCATTTATATAAACTTAGTTTATGTGCATTGGTGTACAAACGACTGTACTTGAACAAAAGTTTACCAGCCCGTCCGAAAAAAAATAAATATTATTAAAATATTATTTCCCATTTCATCGCGATTATTGTAGACTTGATAACAAAGAAATAATATCAATAACAAGTCCCAAATATATAATTATATTACTAAATTGATTGGTGGCGCGACGAGTTAGTGCTTGGCGTCTCACGCCGGCGATCAGGGTTCGAATCCACCCGTAGGCATTATGAGTTTTTTCTCTGTCAATTTAAATAAAAAATCAAATTATCAAAAACTATCTTAAAAAGTATCGAAATATTCTCTACCATCGCTAATCTCTTCTCTACTCTCTTTCGAATATACAAAATGAACATGGAAATAGTTACATCCATTTGTTTATTAAAATATAATTTCCCGTTTTATCATGATTATTGTAAACTTGATAATGAATAATTAATATTAATAATACATTCACAATATATAATTAAATAATCCCATTCAAAATTGAAATAAAATAAATTCATAATTCCATTTTCCACAATTCATTTTTAAAATACCCACAAATAAATCAAAATAAAATTTTTTCCAGTCATCAACAAAACTCACAATGCAATTATTATTATTTTTAATTTATAGCGGGCGTTCCACCTGAACAAGAGCCATGCATAAAATATATCGACGGTGAATATGAGTCAATTATTAGCAGTAATGAAATTGAAGAAGAAAAAAAATTAGCTGAAAAAAATGGCGTCGCATTGGATTGTTTATGGGTTTTGACAGCTAAAGAAGGATGGAGAGTATGTATATAAACAAATTAAATAAATCATTAATATCAATATAAATCTGTTTAATTTTATTATTTATTTTATTTTATTCTAATTCAATTTTATTTTCATTTTTTTTTATTTTTTTGTTTTTTGTTTTAATTGTTGGATAAAAAATATTTTTCAGATGCAAATGACTTTCGATTACTTCAAACTTGAGAAGCCTAATGATTGTGACGCTAATTTTTTAATGATATTTGGTGAACGAACTGATATGCCATCATTAATTCGTAATTTTTGTGGTAGTATTGCTGAAGCTGTTGTTACTAAAACAAATACAATGTATATAAGATTTTATTTAGAACCAAAGGCAATAAACAGCAGTTTTCAATCACTCATGACTGCTGTGAGAGACAAGGAGACAAGTGAATCAGGTAAATATTTAATTATATTATTAATAATCAACTGCAATTAATTATGTGAGAAAAATAAAAATAGAAAAAAATTTTATTTGCTTGAATTTAAAATGATGAAATAAATATTAATAATATTTAAATATAAAATAAATAAATGGATCTTATCTGATGATTATGAATAATTCATAAATATTATTTATGTATCCATAATATTTATAAATATAATTTTTAAATACTCAAATAATGGTAAAAACTATTTTCTTTTTTATTTTTTATTTGTTTTTTTTGTTATGTTTTTTATTTTGTTCTTCAATTTGTCGACTTGCGATTCGATGTTGGATTCATTGTTTACATCATTATTTACTCTTTACATAAATATTTGCCATGAAAAAAATTTTAATTAATAAAATTTTTATTAAAAATAATTTTTTGTGTTTGATTTTTTTTTGGTTTTATTTTAATAAAAATTTTTATATTAAAATTTTTTCTCTAATAATATATTAATTTGCAAATTGACGATTCATATAAACAATATAAAAAACATTGTTTATTTAAATATTTACCATGTAAAAAAATTTCAATAGCTAAAATTTTTATTGCAAATAATTTTTTATGTCTTTATTAATACTTTTTTTTGTTATATTTTAATTAAATTCACACTAATTGAATAATGGATATCTCTTGTTTGAATATAATATCAATTCACGATTTTACGATGGATTTATAATTTATATAAATATATTTTAATATCAACAAAATTCAATTTACTGAAAATTTTCATCGAAATTTGGATTTATATTACTAAATGAAATTATTTATATTAATTCTGGTATTGAATATTACTTCAATTAGCGATTTGTAAATGGTGAATTTTGGATTCTGATAACTGGTAAATAATTTCGTATTCTCTCCCTCTCGAGTATTAAATTTTTATTATAAAATTATTCCATGCAATAAAGTGAATTTATTTATTTAAAAATGAATTTTGAATGATGATCTGCACCGATTAAATCCACAAATCACATGCATGTATATATATTCGTTGATATACATGTGTTAGTGATTTTTTAAATGTGTTATGCATGCTAAAGAGCAAATATAAATTAACAGAAATGAAATTAAATTAAATATTGATAAACTCAAAATTTTTTCCGAACGATTTTATTATTTATCAGTGAACTTGTGCAAATTTATTATCCAAATAATTATATGTATTAAATAATTGAACAATCACAGAGGTATATGGATTAATTGCATGTAAATAATATTAAAAAAAAAAAAAGATTGTTGAATTATCAGAATTATTTTTTTTTATTTCAAAATAGTTTTGTTTGGTACTTGAAAATTTGTATTTATTTGATTAAATATTTTTTTTTTCAGCTTGTACAGATGACGAATATGATTGTGATGATGCAACGTGTATCGCCGGATTTTTGCGTTGCAATAAACGTGAGAATTGTCGACTTAGATGGGATGAGGATCCATCAATGTGCGGTGTAAGTTGAAAATAAAATTGAGTAAAAAATTTTGTGTGAAAGACTGTTTGAAATTTTTCTCACGATAATTTTGTGGTAAATTTTAACACAAGAGTTTGTGTTGGAATAGAAGAATTATTTTGCGTTAAATAAATTGTATTTTATGTTGATTGAAACACGAAATTTGAGTTGGAATAAATCAATAAATGAATGTGTGAAGCTTAAACACTTTTTAAGTTGTTTCGTTACATTATTTTTGTGTTAAATTGGGATTATTTATTTAAACTTATCATACATTGTGGATGTTGAATATTTTAATGAATTATACAATTACTTGGTGAACTTTATTTATTCCAAGAAATACAATGAAAAATTCAATATGAAATTTTTTGTTTATTGAAAAAATAATCAATCTTCATTGAAGGAATATTTTATAAAAATATAATTTTTCATCAGAATAGAACTTAATGTTTTATTAACTTTTTAAATTTAATTAATTTTTCAATAATATGAACATCACTAATCACAATAAAACAAAAGCCACTGTTACACGCCAAAAAAAGCTTGCAATAATTTCACGTACTCACAATGACATGAGTCAAATTTAAATTATTCAAAAATAAATTCCCAAAACAATTGGATAATTAAATGGTTAATAAATGTTATAATCAAAACATTAAATTTAATTACTCTTCTATTCAAAATTTTGTACAGAATATGTAACACAATATTCCACTGGACTTTCACACAAAATTTTCTACTGTGCAATAATAAATTGGTATCAAGGGGTGTCTATTAATATACTGCTGTTATATATTCTCAACGAGCTTTTCATAAAATTTCAATGTTCTTTTTTTCTTTCCATTTTTTTTTTCTTATCCTCCTCCTTTTCCTTCTTCCTCTTCTTCTTATTCTCTATTCACTCTCAGTCTTGTTCTTTCCCCACTGCACTTTTTATCCCTACCATCTTTCACAATGAATGGAATATCATGTATTTCCGGTTTTCACATTCTCTATTTAATGTTCTCTGTATAAACTTTTGGCAAATTACCAGAACATGAGTACAAAGCGTCGGCTCCAAATGGGATATTAATCCGTTGGCTTCTCACATATATAAATGCGCATGTATATATACTCATTTATTTATTTAAACTCCATTCAAGAATGTAATTTTATTTATTTATCACAATGCAAATTAAATATCTGACGTTTCGTTGAATAATTTTTTTTTTTTTCATTTAATCCCACAAAAACAAATATAATTCATTTTTTTTTCTTTATTTATTTATCTAAAACATTCAATATTTATAACAAACATAAAGCAGAATATAAATAAATTCCATTCCTCGATTGATAATTTATTTACACAGAAAAATCTACGAACAAAAAAATAATTTATTAAATTACGTATTTTTTTTTTTTTATCTTTTTATTTTTTTATTAATTTTTGTTTTTATTATTTTATTCACAACCGTTTCAATTGATTGAATTTAAAAAAGGACCCACTGAATTCGTATAAATTTTTCGTGCATAACTTCAACTGTCAAAGGTAATGGCTTGAGATTGGAAAAAAAAAAGAAAGAAAAGAGAAAAAAAAATTTTTTTCTTTTTCTTATTTTCCTTTCGACTGCTTTCAAAATTGAGGTTACAGCCGAAAAAAAAATAATAACAAAAATAAACTCTCTACACACCATATATACATGTATATACATGTATATACGAAAAGGTTTTTTTTTTTTCGGAGTTTCATTCGCACGTACTAAAATGTAAGTGGAAACGAATCTTGTGGCTTTTTTTTCTTTTACTCTTTTTTATTTTTTCCTTTTCTTTATTCGCTTTCTCCAAGCTCATTTCTTTTTTTTTCACAGGTCTGAGACTTTTACTCTCTGACTTTTGAATTTATCTTCAGGCAAAACAATACTCTCCCTCAGATAATATTATATACAAGACGATCAATACAAAATAAAGCAAAAAATAAATAAAATCCTATTAAAAAAATAAAAAATAAATAAATCAATAAATCAATTAAATAAACAGTTTTAATTATCGATTGAAATAAACAATACAAAAATATCATATTCCTCTTTTCCTTTTTTATGTTTATTAAATTTTAAAATGAATATTTCATAAAAATGTTAAAATTGATTTTGCAAAATTTTTAATATTTGTAAATAATTTAAACCATTAATTTTTATTTTCAACTGTGCATAATTTTTTTTTATTTGCATAGATGGATAAAATTATGTAAGCAAAAATATTCTAGGTTATTCGTAGCTCCCAGAATAATTTTTCGTTTACTTTAATTCAATTTTTTTTTCTTTTTTCATGGATTGTAAGTAAATAAAATATTTATAAGAATAAAAAAAAAAAGATTCTGTTGGGTGAATATGTATATGAGGAAAGAGGAATGGTAGGTTCGACAAGAGTAAATAATTTAAAATTATTCACGATTTTGATTTTACAATAAATCACAAAAAAAAAAATAAAAAATAAAAAAAATAATTTAAATCTCTACTGATTTATCCTTCTTTAAACTTAACAGAGCCAGGACAATTGCCATTACACGATGAAGAGGAGAAAAAAACATGAACAAATAAACTCGTTAATGCAACAAACAAAAAAAAAATCAATTATCCAAACTTTTGAATTTTTACCTTTGAACGATTTATTTTGAATTGGTTGAATGTAGCAAAAAATAGAGAGACACATAAGTGACACGTAGAACATTACAAATAAATAAATGAATAGATAAAATAGAGGGATAGAATACTTCGATTGTGGTTGCGGTCAATTCCATTAGTGGAAAGAGTATGAGTATTGTCAGACAGACAACAGAATTCGCCCGGGAGCTTATTTATTTTTTTATTTATTTTTATTCAGGTATTGTAGTTTTTTCAAGTCGTTTTCTACCAGTCAATTAAAACAAGTTTGAACTATAATAATAAATCAACAACACTTTTCAAACTTTACTTGGAATAAAATTTTGCGTAAAAGGCTAATAAAACTTGGGTTAAAAAAAAATTTTAACACAAATTTTTCATTGAATTCTCACACTAAATTTGATTTCTGTGTATTTATATAAATACCTGAAACATAGAATTTGATGAAATTCAATTTGTTCATATAAATATTGAAAAAAAAAAAATTATCGAGAAATTTTTTTTTATTTAAAAATTATTTTTGATGATATAATTATGAATTTATTTATAATGTAACAAAATATTTGAATTCAAAATTGTTATATTATTATTACAATTGGTGTAAATTATTTTCTGTTATTTTTAAATATAAAAATACAGGAAAATAAATTTATTTTTATTAGAACAAATATTTTTTTTTTCTCAACCAACAAATATTTATTTTAAACAATTAACATTCATTTCAAATAAATATTAATTATATTCAATACATTTTTTTTTATATTTTCCCAAGTGTTTATTCATGTTTATTAAATAGTCAATCATTAATTAACAAATCAAATCATATTAATATTTAGTTAACGTAGCATAACTTTAAATAAAAATTGTGTAAAAAAAATCTTACCATAAATTCTTAATGGACTATAGTACAAATTTTTTTGTTGTGTATTTATATAAATATTGAAGCATGAAATTCGATGATATTTAATTTGTTTATCTGAATATTGAAAAAAAAATTATCAAGAAATTTTTTTTTAAATTCAAAAATTATTTTTGATGATATAATTATAAATTTATTTATAATGTAACAAAATATTTGAATTAAAAATCGTTATATTATTATTACAATTGTTGTTAATTATTTTCTGTTATTTTTTCATATAAAAATACAGGAAAATAAATTTATTTTTATTAAAACAAATATTTTTTTTCTCAACCAACTAATATTTATTTTAAACAATTAAAATTCATTTCAAATAAATATTATTTATATTCAATACATTTTTTTTATACTTCCCCAAGTGCTTATTCATATTTATCAAACAACCAATCATTAATTAACAAATCAAATCACATAAATATCACATTAATTTACCAAACTTTTCTCTAAAAATTCTTAAAAAAAAATTTTCAAAACAAACTCCCCCTAAACTTCCACAAAAAATTATCACCTACCCGATTCTTCATACTATAAAACGACTCAAAACCTCAAAAAAAAAAATCACAACTATCCCAATAATTATAATCCACAAAATCCACTAAAAACAAAACCACCATAATAATTATCCTCGTTGAAATAATCCAATATCCTATTATCTTACTCTCATATTTATATACAAATCCACATACATACATACACAAAATGATACCGAGTTGAATCACGAGCATTATTTCGTTGTTCATTGGTGCATTAGAGAATACACCGAGCGTTAGTGAAGTAGAGTTTGAACCCACCACGAAACGTAATCCTCTATAACAGTCCTAAAACCCAAGCGAATCTTCCATGATCTTGCATTGAGGTATTCAAAACGTTATGGCAGTCGAGTTGACAGTATATACATTTGTACATATGTACTGGTTTGTACCTAGACTTATGCATTTAATTTCATAACGAATTCAGTGAAATGCCAAGCATCGCGTTGAATGTCTCTGCCTGTCTATACACGTTCATATAATAAACAAAAGAAAATGGTTTTATGGTACATTAGATAATGAGGATTTGGAGTATAAGCACATAGAAATATACAAAAGAGAGGTCAAAGCAAAATATTATGAATTAAGCTCTCTGGTTAATTTAATTTTTGGACTGTTTGATGTGAGGTGAAATATTAATGCACGATAATTGGATGTTTAGTGATCGATAAGTGTTAAATTTTGTGTGAACGTCTACTAGAAATTTTGGTGAATTGTTTTTAATGCAAAATTTTTTATTGATTTTTAACTAAAAAATTTTTTGTTGAAGTAGAAAATTTATTTGGGAAAACTTTGTGTTGAAAGTCTACTAGAAAATTGTGTGAATGGTTTTGGTTTCAAATTTTTTATTGATTTTTAACAGAAAAATTTTTGGTTGAAGTAGAAAAATTATTTTAGGAAAATTTTTAGTTTTTTTATTTTTGGAATTTTTTGATAAATTTTTTTTTTCATGTGGAGAAAATTTTTTGGATGGAAATTTTCATTCAAGTGTGATAGTTGTGTACATTTTTTGGAAAATGCTGCAGAGGTTTTGTGGTAATTTTCAAAATTAAATTACTAAAAATTAAACTGGAAAATGAAATATTATTTTTGAAAAAATTCAAAATCAATTTTTTTTTTTTATTTTACAGCAAAATTGGTTTGTTTTTATTTTTATTTTGTTGATATGAGTCGAGATTTTTAATAGTTCCAACGCTACTTTGTTTAATTATTCTTCTTATTCCACTTAAACGTAATTATTCACAAAAATACAAAATTTTGTATAAAACTCAAAAATTAGTGTCAATTAATTTCAACACAAATTTTCAATAGACTCTTACACAAAATTTCCCACTGCATTTTTTATTCTCTCATCATAATATATTTATTTGAATACAACAAATGATAAAACTAAAAGCTTTATTTAATCCACAACACAATAAAATTAACAAACTTATCTTTCGTTTCCCTTCATTCATTCACCTCACAAATCCCATCTTTACATCCATTTATTCCATCCGCATTCCAGTAATTAAATAAAAACCATCACAAAAAAATTCAATCATAAAATATTTCATTATAAATTAAAACTTCCCCAGTCCTTCATCCTCTAATACAACCATAGCATTCGAAGGATTCAATTTATTTATCTCTCCTACAAATATTTTTCCCCAACACACAAAATGCATAATACAAACCTGTACATATGTGAAAATTTTATTCTTTCAGACCGCTCAAAGCTCACTCGCCCTAGATTCTACACGAATAATCATCATTCTTGTAATATTCTCGTTGATAATGTGCGGCATGTGCTCAGCATTTATATTCAATTGTGTTCGAAAGCTCCTGCGTGATCATCGAATAATTCGTGTAAGTAAACCAAAAAAAAAAAACAAACAAAATAAAATCAATAAACGAATAAATCCAATAAATACATAAATAAATATTTTTCTTTGACCAATAACATCAACAGGAACATATTCGGCAGTCGCGTGAAAATCGTTTGGATGAAATTGGCCGTAAATCAACCCCTTGTCCATTATCAATAACCCAATCCGAAATTCGTCAACGTGGCAGTGAATCACCAAGCTTCGAATTAGATTCAAACAAAGAATTAATACCAACGACAACTCTAATATCAAATGATTACACTAAAGAAGTATTAGACATCAATTATGATTCAGCAGTTATAAATGACATTCATCAATGTAATAATGTCAGTAATGCAACGCAAGAGCGTATGCAAGAGACAAATGACGAGCCAGAAATGTGTGATATATCATGTCAAACACGCGAAAGCCTTTTTGATCCACGTAATTCTGATCCAATAATTAGCGGTTCACCAGCATTCTCGACCTTTGGCTATCAAAGCGTTGGTAATTCACAAAATGGGGTTGCCACATGCTTGAGACGAACAACCCCACACAGTCAACAATCACGATCCAGTGTAGTACAAAGCCAATCTAACACACCACCAAGTCGATCAACATCTAAATCATCAACTGGCTGTAGTCCATCACGTGAATGTGACAGTAATAGCATCATTTGCCCAAAGCATTCACCCATACCGGCACCACCTGGATGGTCACTTCATGATCCGCCTTATCCTCAAATTCAATCATCAGGTTCGTTCACCGATACAACAGAATATCCAAGTTATCAAAGATACCAAAGTCCGAAACCCGAGTTACGAAATTATCAAGTTCCCGAATTAACGCGACAAACGACCGTTGGTTCGGGCGAACGTTATGGAAGCTTTTTGTACGGTTCCGGACGTGGTTCAAGCAATACAACGAGTAATCCAACTACGAATAATGGCTCACAGCACTCAGGTACACAAAAATTTCCGACACCAGATTCACGTTATCGAGCCGAAGCTGTTATTGAGGTGGACCAAAAGAGGCCTTTCAGTATAGAAAGCACTAAAAGTGCTCCTGATGTTATTGCAACACACTGACGACGGGAAGTTGGGGATTGGGAGCCGTATAAAAGACGCCATCCCCGTTTTATAAATCAGGGTAGACAATTGGCAAACAATGATCCGATTGTTATGGTGAGTATCGGTACACAAAGCTCATTGGATGATGATAATTTATTGTCTAATGCTATTATTGAGCCGATGATTTCTTGATCAAAGTCTTTAACTGATGAAGCAAGTGGTGAAACAATATTTCGGAAAATTCCGTTGAATAGTTTACCGATTTTGAAACCACCGAAGGAATTCGATTCGGAATTATCATCGGTTATTGGCTGCCAATGTCGGTGTTGCTTTCATCGTCATTCACATTCAACTAATTCACCTCGGCCTGTTATGCCTTGTTGTATGCGACAACGTTGCAAGCATGATTTTAATTATCGTACGTGGCCGAGTCAATTTAATAAAAGTGGCAAAAATGTGAAATTGAATTTTAAAAAGTGTCAAAGTGTTGGTTATCATGGTGGATCAATTGACATTAATAAATCGGTATGGTTTACGGATTCAAATAGAAAATTTTTGAGGAGTGATAAGATTGGTGCGTCGATATCATTTTGAAAATTGGTTTAAAAATAGTCTAGTATCAAAAACTATCAACGTTTTTCTACAAGCAGATAACATGGATGAGCTAAAGGAGAATTTGAATTTTTTAAAATTAAAAAGAAATGGATAAAAACAATATTGTTGATGGGTTTAAAGGGAAGTTAAGGGAGAGGGAGGGGGGATAAAAATAAATGAAAAATAGTTTAATGTTGCGAACAATAGAACGGACTTTTATAGTTTATTCTTTTTTTTTTTTTTTTTTTTTTTTTTATGTAATATTATATATCAGATTTTTTTTTCTTTTTTTATTTTACATCGGATCATCACTGCCAGATCGTTTTCCGATAATTTACCCGGGAATATTTATAGATAGAAACATATCGCTGGTCTGCGAAGCAGAAATCACTTTACAAATTTTTAAAATGAATATTATTATTATTTATTTGGTTTTTTTTGATTTTGAAAAATTGGGATTTTGATAGAATGTAAGGATAAACAATTACTATGGTAAAATTTCCATTTTTCTTTTGTAAATTGAACAAAACTTATTTTTTAGACGATCTATTTTTTCACGTTAAGAACAACAAATTCAAAAAATGGTCAAAAAAATTAAATAAATTCAATCGATCGTATCCGAAAACGATATTTGAACTATTTTATGAGCTACTGAAGTAAAACAAATAGTAAAAAAATAAATAAATAAAAGGAAAAGTGAAATTTAATTATTTATTTATTCAGTAAAATTTTTTTTTATTCTTAATTTTAGTTTAATTCAAATGTAAACAAAGAAAAAAATTGTTGTAATTTTCAAATTGTTGCCGGACATTAGCAAGACAAATTTGTTGAATGATAAAAAATTTTTGATGTATAAATATTATTTATAAATATGAAGTAATTAATTTAGTCAATTAATATATTGTTAAATTATTTACAATCTATATGAGAATGAACGATTTATATATTGGCCTATCGATGTGCGTGAGATATATATAATTATTGAAAATAAAATAGCGAGAATGATTAAAACACAAAAAGGCTCGTCATAATTTTAGATAAACTGAAGAAAAAAAAATATAGAAAATATAACAAAAAAAAATTAGTTACGATATAAAAATATTTCCCATTTGTTGTACAGGTTACTGTGTTAACAATGAAAAAAATTGTACAGGGTGTACACATTTCTATAATTACAAAAAAAAAAAAAAAAAAAAAAAAAAAAAAAAAAAAAAAAAAAAAAAAAAAAAAAAAAAAAAAAAAAAAAAAAAAAAACGAAACAAACAATAATGTAAAAAAAAAAGTATTTGTCAAAATAATCAATATAATAATTTTAAAATACACACATCTAAATATTGAATTCATTTCCCAATCTATTTTCATTTCCTTCTGCATGAAAAATGAATAAATAAAAAAATGAGTAAAACTTATACAAATAAGAATACGTGTAAATAAAATTATTTAATGTCGCAGAAAGGTAAGTAAATATATTTAAATTAATTCCTTTAGTTTGAGACGAGAAATTAGAGTTAAATTTTCAGTACAAAATTTTAAATAGAAGAGTAATTAAATTTAATGTTTTGATTATAACATTTATTAACCATTTAATTATCCACTTGTTTTGGGAATTTATTTTCGAATAATTTAAATTTGACTCATGTCATTGTGA
>JAQQBS010001423.1:7074440-7094102 GCA_030347275.1 Microctonus aethiopoides
AAAAATATAAAAAAAGAAAGGTGGGAAAATAAAAAAAAGGTTTGTTTGTTTAACGTTAATTAGCGAAGGAAAATTTAACAAGAATTTTATAAAAAAATTTTTAATATTTAATTCACACGAAAAAAAAAAAATTTTTTTTGTTAATAATAAAGGAGTTATATTTATTGAGCAATTTTTATAATTGTTTATTGGGTATTTATGAAAAATGATTGTTATGTTTGAGAAAAAATTTATTTTTTGATGAAAAGAAATATTAAAAATTGAGGAATAATTAATAAATTGTTAATTAGTAAATTGAAATTAATATTAATAATTGTTCATTAGAAATATTTGGAGAATTTTTTTCTTTTATTGTTATTAGCATTTGAGAATTGTTTAAAATTATTATTTAAACATACAGATTTATTAAGTATTAATAAATTATTTATTTATTATTTTTGATGAAAAATATTTGGAAATTTATTAATGAATAAATAAATAATTTTATTGAAAGCTTATAAATATTAATTCATCGTATGTGATTGTTCGATTCATATCAACAAATATTTAAATTATTGAAATGAATAAATAATTAAATATCAATATTTGATAAATAATTTTAGGAATTGATAAATAAATAAATATTATTATTAACAGTTTATGAATAATTTTCTCACTTTATGTAATTGTTCAACTCGTATTAATAAACATTTAGATTGATGAAATGTTGATAAATAGTACATTATTATAAATAATAATAATTGATTTGTTGTGAATAATTTTTTTTAATAATTGGTGAATTTTTTTTTTGTATACTGAAACCAATTTAATAATTTCCAGCATGTGTTTCTTAATGTTTATGTAAATTCGGAATTTTTGCAACTCAAATGCAGACTTCGACGAAAAAAAAATTCAAATAATCATTGGAAAATATGACAGCTTGCATTTATTTATTGACAGATTCATAAACGATTTTCCGAATATGTACACGAACTAAATTCAATCAAATATATAATTTTCTTTTTTATTTTTCCAACAACTCAATATCGAATATTTTTATTCGATGAATGTGAAATGTTTTTCATTTTTCCTATCAAATTTATTGAAAAATAATGAAAATTTTGAATTGATGTGATAAAAGGAATTTTATTTTTATTTTGTATAAGAGAGAACAAAGCAAAGTCAAAGTATTAGTGTGCAACTCATTACTTTGCCTTTGATCTCGTTCCATTTGCTAAACGACACACGACGGTAAATTACATTGTAATAACATTTTTACTCGTGATTTTGATCTCATTATTTTCCTTCACGTCTTATTTATTTTATTTTTTATTTTTCATTTTAATTTTCCTTTGCGTCAATCTTTGAGTTTATAGATGTCTAATTCAGTGACGTGTTCAATATTGTTCACTTGCTTTCATGATAAACGATGTTATCTGAGAAACTTTGAAATGTTTTATTAGGAAAATTGTGAGCTTGCAATAATTTATACCCAGCGGGTAAATTTAACTAAACGACAAAGTTTGTCGTTAAAATATATGAAATTCGATCGATGAGACTGGGAAATTAAATATATATGAGTGTAATATTGTTAATTAATTGATGAGAAAATTATGGAAAATTTTTCAAATGGTTAATTAGGAAAATTACAAGAAAAGCTCTTTTTTTTTTTTAATTTTTTGTATTTATATTGATTTCGCTGATTAATCGATGGGAAAATTTATGGAAAAATTTGATATTTTTGGTTAATTAATGGGAGAATTATAGAAAATTTTGATTTTTTTTGATTAATTAATGGGAAAATTGTAGAAAATTTTGATTTTTTTGATTAATTAATGGGAAAATTATAGAAAATTTTGATTTTTTGATTAATTAATGGGAAAATTATAGAAAATTTTGATTTTTTGATTAATTAATGGGGAAAATTACAGATAATTTTGATATTTTTGATTATTTAATTGGGAAATTATTGAAAATTTTGATTTTTTTGATTAATAATTGGGAAAATTGTGATATTTTTGATGAATTATTGGAAAAATTGTAGAAAATATAGATATTTTGGATTAATCAATAGAAAAATTGTAGAAAATTGTGATATTTTTAATTAATTATTATGTAAATTACGGAAAATTTTTTAAATTAATGATTAATTAGGAAAATTTCAAAAAAAGCTTTTGGTTTTTTTATAGTTGCATTCATTTCGCTGATTAACTAATGAAAAAATTGAATAAAAAATTGATGTTATTGATTAATTGTTCGAAAAATGATAGAAAATTAAAAAAAATAATAATAAATTACGAAAATTAATTAAGAAAAGCTTTTTTTTTATTTTTCCATAGTGATATTCATTATCCATGTCCCTAGAACTGACATAAACTTTCATAAAAAAAACCATCGCATTTAAAAAAAAACCAATACAATTTTACACAAAAAATATCGAATTTTTTCTCATATATTCTCATTCAATTTTATAATTAAATATCAAAACAAAATATCTGCTACCAACCCTCAGAATTATGAACATCAACACCAATAAAACCGCATAAACAAATAAAAATAAAAATTCTCGACCTCAAAAAAAAACCAAAATCGATTTTCTTCCTAAATCTAAATTTTCCTCAATGAAATTTTTTTTAGTTTATCAATCTTTCGTGTCATTAATTTATTTATTCATTTTTTTTCTCCACCGAGTCCTTTCAATCCCTTCAATCCCTTCAATCATTATCCGAATAATCTCTTCTTCTTCTTCTTCTTCTTTCGCAATGTTTTTGTCATCATTATTTTACAAATCGTGGATGAAATTCTGATGCAATATACGAGTACCTTGGAGATTACCTTGGAGAGGTCAAATCCAGGGCCATTCAACGTGAATCCATACATACATACACACCCATATATTATCGGTGTAGGTATATACATGGATCTAGACATGAGAGGAAGTGAGATACAAGTGGTGGTATGAATTCCATCGTCCATTCTCATTGCCTGGAAGTCTCGAGAGAGATCGAACCCTTCTCTAGCACACCGCACCCACTTCCGCGATGACGCCTATCTTATTCCATAGAGAATAAGTCTCACCCTAACTTCCAATGTCAGGTATAGATAGATATACATGATGTGGAAATATCCGCATAGTCAATGATGAGTGTGGTTTGATCATGCGCAATATTAACAAAATAAATTCGTGTTAATGTCTAAACATGAAAACAGATGTGAAGGTTGGTTAGAAAAATTGTTATGGGGAGGTTTATTAGTTTATCATGAGATGCAGACGTTTGATTTAGAATTAGGAAAAATATTTAATAAATATTCGAAATCGTTGTTTGAATTTAAAAAAAATTATTTTCCTGCTTTTTAGGGGGATTTTTGTGTTGGAATTTGATACAAAATTTGCGTTGAAGAGAGATGATATGAATTTTTAGTGGACTTTTATACAAAATTTTTTACTATTTATTTGACTGTTCTTGAATTATTTTTAAGATCAAGAAAAAAAATTTAACTGTGTGATAAATTTAATGTTTAATTTGAGGGAGAATTATTTGTATCAGGGGAATTGAAATAATATCAATGTTAATGCTTTGGAATAAATAATTATTCGAGTGTAATGGAGATTTATCGTCTTTTGTAAAATGCAGACATTTGTTGAAAATATAGAAAAAATATTCAATAAATATCTGAGATGTTTGTTTGAATTTTTGCAAAATTTTTCTCTTGATGGTGTTGAAGATAATTAAGATTAAAAATTGTGATATTAATGTAAGCTTTTATGGAACAACGATACAAAGTGTGTTTCAAATATCTGTAACAGATAAAAAAATATAGAAAAACAATTGAAAATATATTTAATTGATAAATAATAATTTCTCAAATCATCGTACGAAAAATCCGAAATTCCTATGCATCTAGATCTATTAAATATTAATAAAAATACGCTAACAATAATGTACGAGCGCGTGACAATTGAAAAAAATGTGGCAACGTTGAAATTCATAAAAAAAAAAAAAAGCTCGAAATTTAAATTTCGAATCTAACATCTATGAAAAATCCCGTCAGCTAATGGCAGCCATGACAGTATCAACCATCTTTAGTGCCACATTGTTGTCACGTTTCATCAGAAATAATTCCAATCAACTAAATTAAAAGCACAAACATTCAGCAATATAATAAAACTTAAATCAAAATCGATAGTAAAATATTAAGAAAAAAATCAACACATAAATAACAATGCAATAAAACCATACATAAATAACCATTGACCATTTGTAGTAAGTGTTATTATCATAAAAGTTAATATCAGAGCTGTCGAAGCGGATTGTCAGCGGTAATTTCAACAGTTGTGCTCTGTCGACGTAACTGGAAAGCGAGCAACGATCAAGAGAGATTATTGGTGGATTCATGTACACATATGTGAAGTACATACATGTATATATAATATATATATATATATATATATATATATATATATATATATATATTGGTATATATGTATACATGTCGGTATTACGGATAGAAATAATAGGACGCCGGGGATGTCGCTTCTGGTGTGGAAAATAAAACAAAAAGAAATGTATGAAAAAGAAAGAGAAAAAAAAATCAAGTACGTTTAGCAACGAATGTTGAGCTAGGCTCGTTGGCTTTTACTTGTCCACATACACTTATACAAGTGCACAACGGACACGTTTTCCCAATCGCATTCCACATAGAAAACTATTCTGAAAAGTGATGCTGAGGAAAAAAGAGAACGGGATAAACTAGAAAAGTTAAACGCCATCAGATGTCTCAGACTGTATAACTCTTGATCGAGAAATAAAAACCAAAGCAACATGAGAAGAAAAAAATAAAAAAGTGATGTGTATTTGTTAACAACCCTATTGGGGAACGAGGGAATAAAATCCTCAACTTGAATTCGAAATTTTTATTTTTTTTGGTTTTATTCAACTGCTAGAATTTTTATTTTGTTAGTTTTGCTTTGTTATATTTTTTGGGGGCTTTGGTTTAGTTTTAATTTGAATTATGAATTCGGGTTTTGGAAGAAATGAATGTGAGGGAGGAATTTTTTTTTTTTTTTTTTTTGGTGCATTATTTATATTATACCCAAGTGTAATAAATATTTGAGGTTTTTTTGAGGGATGAGAAATGAAGGGTTGTGAATGAAAAAATTTATTATTCAAAAAAAAAAAAAAAACACAATGCAACGAATAATTTCAATGAATTTATTCATGGCGGTGATGAAATCAATAATTTTATGAATATTTATTTTGATTCATTTGAGGATAATTTTGTTTTGTATGAATTATTTGAATTTTTTAATGAACTATTGTTTGAACTTTTTTTTTTTTTGATACATTGAAGCGAAGGATAATTAATTTGTTGTTTATTTATACAGTTTGATTATTATTTAGGGATGAATTTGTTGGTGACAGTGCAGAATTCGGTTATTAATATTTAATGAATCGCAGATTGGTTTTTTTGAGTTGGTAATTTTCATAATTTGATAAACAACCAAAGCAGAATTTGTTTTTTAATATTACTCCCAGCATAAAACAAATAAATCATCAATTGGTGAAATAAAAATAAAAAAAATTCAAATTTCGAAAAATATTTTTACAATTTCTTTTTTTGGAAATATTAATTGAAAAATTTTTATTAAACATTGATGAAGGTTGTTATTCATCATGAAATTATTTTTTTATTATGCTGCAGAGATTGTTTATTGTACAATAAAAACCCGGCATTTAATAACAGTCAAAAAAATCGCAGATTGGTTTTTTTGAGTTGGTGATTTTCCTACCAAAAATGTTACTAATTCAATAAACAACCTTGGCCTAACTCATTTTTCAATATTTTTCACAGTAACAAATAATCAATTGGTAAATTAAAAATAAAAAAAGTTCAAATTTCGAAAAATATTTTTACAATTTTTTTTTTTGGAAATATTGATTGAAAAATTTTTATTAAACATTGATAAGGGTTCTTATTCATCATCAAATTATCTGTAAATTACACTGCAGAATTTGCTTATTGTTTAATAAAAACCCTGAACTTATTAAAAATAAAAAAATCGCAGATTGGTTTTTTTGAGTTGATAATTAACCCACCAAAAATGTTGACAATTCCCAAAACAACCAAGCAAAATTTTTTTATTAAAATCATTCACAACAACAAACAAATAAATATTCAACCAGAGCATTAAAAAAAATAAATAAAAATCAAAAACTATTGAAACATAATATCAAAAGGTACCAATTGAAGACTCAAAAAATACCAAAATCAAGACTTGTCAACATATAAATAAATCTCCAAAACTAATCATCAAAAATCATTATTAACAGCTAATAAAAATTTTTTCCACTACACTGAATAATTTTTCCAAATGTTCTTTTGAATAACCCACGTTGTAAACAATTTTATAATGAATATAAAAATAACTAGCACATATGTAAAATGAAATTACCACTAAGAAATATATATGTGTTGTGAAAGACTTAATGGAACCTCTGAGTCGATGCACAGGTGTGTTTAAAACTTGTTCCATCGTAATATTGTAAGCGAGAAATATATAGATAGAAAATATATACACGTATACATGTATTTATGTGCATGTATATTATATATATTATATATACCATATATAAAATGGATTGAGGAAGTCTACGTCGTAAATGACATCAACTGAACTTATATTCTATCACGTGTCTTCAATTTTTTTTTTTTTTTTTTGCCATGACCTACATCACGACCTAACGATTTTTATCGAGAATTTTCTAATGAATTAAATTTATAATAAATTAAATAAACATTTGAACGATTTATTTTATTTATAATTTTAAGAAATAAAAAAGAGAAAAATAATTGTAGACGATTTTGATAATAGAATATGAAATATTCAAATCTTTCGAGAGAATTAATGGAAATGTTTTTTTTTTTTTTGGTTGTTTGCTATTGTTTTGGATTTTGGTTTGATGGAAAAAGCTCGAATGAATAGAAGTATGTGTGTAAGAAGGAAAAAAGAGACAATAGGATTTGTTTGAATCTTTTTTTTTGAATACAGATTAAGTTTCAACGCTTGTTAAGGTGAAATCGGATGAAAAAAAAATATGGCATGGAAAAAGGAAAAAAGCTTGAAATCCTCTCACGTCATTCTATTTGCAAAAGCTTTCTATCATAATGTCAGTCATTCAATATCGCGAATTCTATAATGTAAGTGACATTTTGGAGATTTTTTCTTGTGATATAAAAAGTTGTGAGGAATGAAATAAAAATTGCAACTCGAAAAATTCTCAATATTTTTTAAAAATATAATTTTTTTATTAATGAATAATAATTTTTATGGAATATCAAAGTTTTTTTATATGTGATGAGAATTTGGAAAGTCCTGTTGGAAAAATGGTTCTGCATGATAACTCGAAAAGTTATCAATATTTTTTAATAATATATTTTTTTTTATTAAATCTTTAGAATATTTTTGTCTATCGCGTATGGAGCAATTTTTTTTTATTTATTTTTAAAAATTTTTTATGACAATTTGAATTTAAGTTACTTTTTTTTTCGTGCAATATTTTGGTCTTTAATTGTTTATAAAACATTTTTGAAACAAAATAAAAAACAATGGCTCCATACGCGATAGACAAAAAGTATTCTAAAGATTGAAAAAAAAAATTATTAAAAAATATTGAGAACTTTTCGAGTTATCATGCAGAAACATTTTTTCAACAGGACTTTTTCAAATTCTCATTATATATATTATATTTTTAATAAAAATTACTATCTATCAATTGTTTTTCAAACATCAATGATCACTAAATAACATCCCATTTATATTTAATTTAATATCAAACTTTGTACATCCTAAAAAAATTACTACATTAAAAAAAAAATTGTTTTGACATAGGTATGAGCTTAATATTTATGAATAATATTTTCTCTACTTTCCTTCTACATTCGTCAGACATTCTTTGTGCACAATATTCAATGATACACTCACTATATATCCACAATAAACATAAACATTAATAATACATAGTGCTCAAGCGCACTAAATAAATTATCCTTTGTCGAGAATAAGTCATATAAAATATGATCTCATCTCTTCCTCAAGAATATTTTGCGATAGTATCTCAACCGTGTCACGTCACACCCTGATGATATTCCCTCACTTCAAGCTCCATTTATACATACACAAATAAATATCATAAATTTTTTATGAATATTCCTCATGACGAAAACTCATTTGCTTATATAAATCAAATACTCCTCACAATAAATACGAAAGCTCCACTTGATATCATACCCAATACATCCCCAAATTTATTTTTAATCATAAAAAAAAAAAATTGTAAAACATAAAATAAAACTAAAATAATAATTCATAATTATGTTCTACTAAATATTAATATTTTTATATAGTTTCTTTTTTTTATTTTTATTAGTTGATATAAAAACGTGATTAATTTTGTTGTACTGTCACTTGCCGCCAACAAGGCATTATTGTAACGACTTTTACTTGACAGTAAGTAAGGATAATCTGTTAAACCGTTGGATTCATTTTGAATTCATGAACCTCTCGTTGATGTGCGCTTGTCACACCAACTTTATCAAATGAGATTTATCCACTTTGTACATACGTACATTCATATATATATATATATATATCTGTATATATTTCTTGAAGTATTTCCTTGAGCTACTTAGTGCAGTTACAGACGAGATTGCAACGTCCTCGAAGTAACAAGAGGCGTGTTAGATACTTTAAATAATTATTCTGAAATTTTAGTTCTATTGAATTAAATGAGTTGAGTGTATGAATAAATTTTTCGTTAATAAAATTTTGTATAATGATTAACTAGACAGGGGTGAATATCATTTTGTATTTAATATGAGGAGACATTTATTAGTTAAATAGATGTAGGGTAGTTTGAATTAATTTAAAAATGTAAATGGGGGTGGATGAATGATTTTTTTTTTAAATTTATTTTTGAGGGGATTATTATTTTTCTTTATGTTTTCAATGTGGATTTGAGATTTATTTAAAAATGCTGGGGATTTATTGGCATGAAATTGTTGGAGTATTAAAATTTATTGAGTGATGATAAGTTTAAAATATTTCGTAATTTTTTTATTGAACTTGGAATAAAATTAAAAATGATCCGTGAGAATATATAAATATTGTTTATTTAATTTTACAATGTTGGGCATTATTTTAAACTGCACATTCAATTTATTGGGGTTGAAAGATTTTTTTATATATTTTTTATGAACTATTGTTTGAATTTTTTTTTTTTTTTTTGACACATTGAAGCGAAGGATAATTAAATTGTTGTTTATTTATACAGTTTAATTATTATTTAGGGATAAATTTGTGGGTGACAGTGCAGAATTCGGTTATTAATATTTAATGAATCGCAGATTGGTTTTTTTGAGTTGGTAATTTTCATAATTTGATAAACAACCAAAGCAGAATTTGTTTTTTAATATTACTCCCAGCATCAAACAAATAAATAATCAATTGGTGAAATAAAAATAAAAAAAGTTCAAATTTCGAAAAATATTCTTACAATTTTTTTTTTGGAAATATTAATTGAAAAATTTTTATTAAACATTGATGAAGGTTGTTATTCATCATTAAATTATTTGTTTATCATGCTGCAGAGATTATTTATTGTAAAATAAAAACCCGGCATTTAATAACAGTCAAAAAAATCGCAGATTGGTTTTTTTGAGTTTGAGATTTTCCTACCAAAAATGTTACTAATTTTATAAACAACCGAAGCATAACTAATTTTCCAATATTTTTCACAACAACAAACAAACAAATTATCAATTAGTAAATTAAAAATAAAAAAAGTTCAAATTTCGAAAAATATTCTTACAATTTTTTTTTTTTGAAATATTAATTGAAAATAAATGTATTAAACATTGATGAGGGTTCTTATTCATCATCAAATGATCCATAAATTACACTGCAGAATTTGCTTATTGTTTAATAAAAACCCTGAACTTATTAAAAATAAAAAAATCGCAGATTGGTTTTTTTGAGTTTGTGATTTTTCTACCAAAAATGTTACTAATTTTATAAACAACCGAAACATAACTCATTTTTCAATATTTTTCACAACAACAAACAAATAAATTATCAATTAGTAAATTAAAAATAAAAAAAGTTCAAATTTCGAAAAATATTCTTAAAATTTTTACACTTATTTTTGTGACGATTCTGTCACGAATTTGGGCATCAGTAGAAATTTATCTCGTTCAATTGAATAAATTTCTTCATCATCAAGACAACGAAGAAGAAAAATAAACACTAAAAATAATTATTTCAAATTAACATTAATAAATACTCATAAAAATATTATAAATTTTTAATAATTTTCTATCGAAAATTTGCGATATAAATTTCTTGAAATAATAAATATCAAGATATAAAAGAAATTTTCCCTTTAAGAAAACGAAGAAGAAAAAAATGGAAGAACGAAAATAAAATTATTCTCCACAATTTTTATATAAAAAAAATATTTATAAAAATTATTTTTCTACTTTACGAACAAACTAATAAGTGAACTAATAATTATAAAATTTTAAACTTTCATTTTTTATTCATTCCAAACTCTTCGTCTTTGCGATGTAGAAGCATAAGAAATTATATTTATCATCATAGAAATTTTACCCCTTTAAATTTTCCACTACTAAAAAATTCTCAATAAAAAAAAATAAATAAATAAAAAAAATTCAAAGTTCCATCAACATCTCCACATATTCCACCATCATAAAAACTGAATAAAAACCAAAAGAACTAAGATAATAATACCCAGAATAGAAAATGAAAAATTAAATGTGAAAAATATTGATGAAATTTTGATTGAAATCAATTTAAAACTTTCTTTACCTTGAGAAAAAAAAATTAATAATTTGCAATACAATTTTACATTTATTATAATGCACTTTTATAATATTTTGAAAGAACAAAGGGTGGAAGAACTCTATACACATATATACATCATAGCGAGTAAGAAAAAAAAATGTGAGAGAATAAAGAAAACCATAAAAGTGAAAAAATAAAAAATAAAAATAAAAAAGGATTGAAAGATAAATGAAGTTTACGAACGAGTCAACTTACCGCTCGACCACTTTGCCACACTAATACTACTATACAATACTGTACGATGTGCTGACGTCGACATTTCCTTCCATCAACGGCTGTGGCCTTTCATTTCCGCATTAACAATCTAGCATATTTCATTTTTTTTATTTATAAAATATATTGAAACAAATTTCAATAAAGTTCTCAGAATGATAACGAAATTATGAATTATTTGTTGAGAGAAGAAGCCAAGGAACGAAATATTAAAAATTATTTTAATGGAGAGATAAAAATGCACATTGAGGAAAATATTTTAAAAATTTTGATACAATTAATGAAGATGAGAATTATTGAAGCTTGAAATTAATAATTAGAATTGGTGTGGATTTGTCTTAAAAATTAAGATGATAAAATAATTATGTTGATGTGTAATTTGAAATATTGTTGGAAATTTAGTTTAGTGTACGACAAGCAATTTAGTTTACACAAAGGGGAGAATGAAAAATATAAAAATAACAAAAAGTTATTTACAGTGATGATGACAAGCATGAGAACAGTTAAGGTTGAGTATGGTTTGGGTTGTTTGAAAACTACCAAGTAATGACACGTGCCTTGCTCGTGATGAGCAACATGATAAGTGGGTGGTGCACAAATTCTCATGTTCATTGTAATATATATGTGTATGTATGGAATTAGATGAAAGCACAAACATGATGGTTGTCATTCTCATTTAAGAATAAATCTTAACTCTAGAAAATAATTTGGATTTATTTAAATCATTATTTCCATTTAAAAATGTAAAATTTTTTTAATTTATAATTATTATTCATAATTTTTAATACTGAATCAATCAAAATTGAGATGAAATAAATTTCTAAATTCCAGGGAGGATTGTTATTGTTATTTTTTTCTTTGAATTATTTGATGATATTTTTTGTATATTAAAAATATTGTTTTGTAAAATTAATTTAAACGACAATTAGTAAATTAAAATTACAATTAAATTTTTATAAATATGTCAGATTAATTGTCAATTGTCAATTTAATTTTGTGAAGAGATTATTTTTATTATGTCAATGTAAATTATTAAAATATTTATTTTATATTGATGGACTTGAATAATATACAAATTTATGTTGAATATTACGAATTTTGTGTATAAGGTAAAAAGCTCCAGCACTCGCTCACTTTTCATCAGTGGAAAGCTTCAGAGGCTTTTGAAAATTAGTTAATTCATAAAAACGTAGAATTTTTTTTATTCCTAATTATTATACATAATTTTTAATACTGAATCAATCAAAATTGAGATGAAATAAATTTCTAAATTCCAGGGAGGATTATTATTGTTATTTTTTTCTTTGAATTATTTGATGAAATTTTTTGTATATTAAAAATATTGTTTTGTGAAATTAATTTAAACGACAATTAGTAAATTAAAATTACAATTAAATTTTTATAAATATGTCAGATTAATTGTCAATTGTCAATTTAATTTTGTGAAGAGATTATTTTTATTATGTCAATGTAAATTATTAAAATATTTATTTTATATTGATGGACTTGAATAATATACAAATTTATGTTGAATATTACGAATTTTGTGTATAAGGTAAAAAGCTCCAGTACTCGCTCACTTTTCATCAGTGCAAAGCTTCAGAGGCTTTTGAAAATTAGTTAATTCATCAAAACGTAGAATTTTTTTTATTTATAATTATTATTCATGATTTTTAATACTGAATCAACAAAAATCGTAATAATTGTCAATTAATTAATAATTATTATTAATATTCTAAGGAGAAAGATCGACAGCACTAGTACTCGATCATAAGAAAAACTCTAGTGAATGAGCATTTAAGTAGAAACAGACAACTAAACAGACTACTCAAAATATTCAATCTAATAATATTCATAATTCCTCTAAAAATACACTAATTCAAAATAATCAAATCTATCTCAACTCATAAATAATTCATATTATTTATATAACTTTATTTTTTCACACTGAGAAGAGTTTAATAAATATTACTTCCCATAAACATATTAAATATCAAATATTCAAAAATTTTATTAATATACAACACTTTATAAAATATAAATATTTTTCTTTAAATTCATTAGTATCTTCTCCATAAATCCTATAATGATGAAACTTCCACCAGACATTATAAGATAAAAAGGTTGAATATTATGATTCCAAAACTTGATACCTTCTATTTGAATTTCAAAGTGATCAAACGAATTGAGATGATGGCAAAGTTTGAAAGCTAAAAATCTATGGAGTGACACGATCGTGAATTTCATCGTAGCATTATGAAGGTAGTTTGCACTTTGTCGGGTGTCAGGTTTTATTTATCCTTCACCCTCGCATTATATATATTTTTATCCGCCCTCCATCCAACTCACAATTTTTTTCCCTTGGTCATGCGCATGAATTCATCTGAAAAATTCGAATTGTTTAACAATTCATATCTTCTAAAATAAACAAAACAGGTTATTATCATTCATAACGAAATTATAGATAAATTAATAACGAAGAAAATGGCGTTTGAATCATGTCTCTACGTTAATTAGTTTACGCGTTATTAATTTATTTATAACAAAAAATATTTTCAAACGTCGCAATACTTGATAAAAACTAAACAATTTTAAAAAATTCATATCTTTTAAACTATTAAACATAAAATCATGTTTCAAATGCCATTCTATTCCTTACTAATTCACCTACAATCGCCTCTTGAACATAAATTTTCTATTTTCATTATTTAAAAAGATATTGATTTTTAAACAAATTAAAATTTTCAGACAAATTAACACAAAATTTTTTTCATGAGATACTTTATATTTTTAAATTTCTAAATTTCTTTTGATAATAAAAAAATTAATCACGTCTGTCCTAAACTTCATTTTCATCTTCTACTTCGACCCAACTAATGTGAAAAATTATCTACTTAATTTTTATAATAATAGATTTCTGAAAATAAATAATATATTTTTTTTTTCCATACAAATAATTAAAATTTTTGATTGCTTGTGTTTTAATATTTGTTTAATACAGCATTGCACATTCAATACATATATAATTATGTATGTTTGATTAACTCGGAATACAACCTGCTCTTAATTAGTCTATATTAGCAATTAACAACTCATAGAATGTTCCCTTGCGGACATTTACCACCGGATATTAAAAGATGTATTGAATTTCAATGATTTTGATCATATTTCGGTCAGTTTAATATTAAAATTCTCGATCAACCTTTGCTCTTAATTTTATATTCATAGCTCTAAACAATTTGATATGGGATAAATTCAATAAACCTTTAAATAAATCATCAAAAATTAATTTTAAATAATAAGAAAAAAAATAATTTCTAACTATTTTTATTTTCAGAATCTTAATTATTTATTTGTTTTCTTTTTTTGCTGGTTACTTTAATGAAATTTATTTAATTGAAATGTGCAATTAATAACAACAAATATTGTGTAAGATTTTTTTTTTTTTGTATTTATATAAATTAATTAATGATTTAATTAATTTTAATAATTTTTAAATTCAATAAAAATTTCGATGAGAATTTTTCTTTTTATTTACAATTTAATATTCAACAATTAGTTAATACATCATAATTTAAATTATGCATGATAAAATTCATTTACTAATCGACAGTTTAGTTAGTTAAAAAATAATTGCGTTTGAATTATTTATAAATTTTAGATTTTAACTATTTATCGTTAATTGAAAAAAAAAAATTCTAAATTCAAAATCTTGTATTAATTTATCTGACATTTGTCATTCAAAACAAAATAAAAATTGATAAACAAACAAAATAAATAATATTAATAAAATGAATGAAATAAATAAATAAATAAAATAAAATAATTAAATTTCTAACTAAAATAAAATTTCTTGGCGGTTGTTTGGACATTAATTTATGTTTATTGAAATTAAAAATAAATTGTATTTAAGCTGCTGCTTTGTCTTGTTAGCAGAGAATTTGTTTCATGTTCTCATAATTTTTAATTGGGTCACATTTAATTAATAAATGTTCAAACGCAAAAGTTAATATTATCTCATTTTAATTCCAGTTAACTTTTCATACATTTCAATCGTCATTTCACAAAGTAAATTTTCCATTATCTTCATTTAATAATCCATACATTATAAACTTAATCTATTTCTATCGATAGAAATTATGTTGATATTAAATAAATTTAATGGTAATTATATCGTTAATGGACTGAAAGTAACAAATGATTTACTGCAAGTAAAATAAATTTATGGTTATTTAAACAGATTAAATTAATAATATTAATTTAAAATAAATATTTGGATTAAATTAAATAATTTTAGTTACTCCATCTCATTTTTATTCATTAAAAATCCAAAGTTACATCCTTAAAATTTTATTCAACATTTAATTGTAAATAAAATCGAAAACAAATACGAAAAAAAAATTTATTCAATTTATTTTTCATTTATCAAAATAAAATTCGAGTAGACAGATTTTTTTTTTTGTTATTTCAATTAAAATAAAATAAATTATACCATTTGGAAATAAAAATATGTAGACGTGTGTATAATATTCACGTTGAATATTTACAAAAAAATTTTATTATTCAAATATTCCAGTGAATTTTTTTTTTCTTTTTTTGTTGAACAAATAATCGATTTTATTTTTTTAATGGTTCGAAATGTGTATGCGCATTTGTAATGAGGATTAAATGAATGAGTTTTAGTTGGTGAAGCACAATCTATAATTGTGCTTGGTTGTATGTGTATTTTATGTGTGTATGAGAGTGTAGTGGTATTTCTTGATGGAAATTATATTGTCAAGTGAGTTGATATGCATGTGTGTATATATGTATATTTATTTATGGTTTCATCAGGTGTTGAGTTAGTAAACAATTAAGCACGTATTTCTGAATCCCTAATAATTTTACAACTCATTACACACATCTCATTATAAGATTTGTTATAAATTATTTATATAATGAAAGAAAGAAAAAAAAAATAAAAGAAAAAATTTTTTTTTGGTATTAATAAGGGTTGTTTATAATCAAATTATAAATTATTATTGTACTGTGTTGATTGTTGAATGAGTTTGATAGATAATAAAGTCATTTGTTGATAGCTGAAGTTGTTTAAAAAATATTTTTAAATAAAAAATAATTTATAAAGTGAAAGAAAGAAGAAATAAAATTAAGAATTTTTTTTTCGTTATTAATAAGGGTTGTTTATAATCAAATTATAAATTATTATTGTACTGTGTTGATTGTTGAATAAGGTTTGATAGATAATAAAGTCATTTGTTGATAGTTAAAATTGTTTAAAAAATATTTTTAAATTATAAAATAATTTATAAAGTGAAAGAAAAAAAATGAAAGGAAAGATTTTTTTTTTTGGTATTAATAAGGGTTGTTTATAATCAAATGATAGAATATTATTGCACTATGTCGATTGTTGAATGAATTTAATAGATAATAAAAGCATTTACTAATAGTCAAAGTTGTTTAAAAAATATTTTTAAATAAAAAATAATTTATAAAGTGAAAGAAAGAAGAAGTAAAATTAAGAATTTTTTTTTGTTATTAATAAGGATTGTTTATAGTCAAATTATAGAATATTATTGTACTGTGTCAATTGTTGAACAAGTTTAATAGATAATAAAATCATTTGTTGATAGTTAAAGTTGTTCAAAAAATATTTTTAAATTATAAAATAATTTATAAAGTGAAAAAAAGAAGAAATAAAATTAAGATTTTTTTTTGTTATTAATGAGGGTTGGTTAAAATCAAATTATAAATTATTATTGTACTGTCTCGATTGTTGAATGAGAACAATGAATAATAAAGTCATTTATTGATAGTCAAAGTTATTCAAAAAATATTTTTAAATTATAAAATAAACTTCAAATTTATTTAATCTCAAAGTTCAGAATTAAATTCTAACTAACGTTATAATTTTATTTCTTTTTTTTATTGTACATTTAAATAAATACAAGATGATGTACAAAATTTATTTTCAACATTTCTTTATTTATATACGCATCAATAAGCTTCTAGCAATATATATTGAATACACATTGATTCAATGGAAATTGGTGGATAGATCCAATGTGATATACGAGTACTGAATTTATTTTTACTATGAATGTATCGAATGATAAAATGTGCTGCCCTACTGCAATTTTGTTTGTGGTACATACAAGATATATATACGATTTATTATCTCAAGATAAATGTCGAGGCTTACATTGTCAATGAATATATAAAATCATCTTCGTTTTTATTTTCTTTCTTCATTTTTTATTTTATTTTCACAAATATATTCATTTTATTTTCGTATCAATTTTTCCTATTTTACTACTGGCAATACTTTAACTTCATATAAACCTTTATATTGTTGTAAAATAAAATTATTTCAATAAATTAAATGAGATATAAATAAAATATAATTCAAATCAATTGCAATAATTTTTATTCACAACAAATATCAAAATTTTTTCTTTGTTTTTTATTCTGAAATTTTTTTTTTTTTTTTAATTTGTTATTTAAATATCTTTATTGTTGTGAAATAAAATTATATCGTTAAATAAGATATAATATGAATAAAATAATTCAAATCAATTGCAATAATTTTTATTCACAATAAATATCAAATTTTTTTCTTTATTTTTTATTCAGAGATTTTTTTTTTGTTATTTGAATTTATTTATTATTGTAAAATAAAATGAAATCATTAAATAAGATAGAATATGAATGAAATATAATTGAAATCAATCGCAATAATTTTTATTCACAATAAATATCAAAATTTTTTTTTTTTTTTCTCCCAGATTTTTTTTTTTTAATTTGTTATTTAAATATATTCATTATTGTAAAATGAAATGAAATTATTAAATAAGATAGAAAATGAATAAAATCTGATTTAAATCAGTCGTAATAATTTTTATTCACAATTGATATCAAAATTTTAATTTATTTTTCATTCCAAATTTTTTTTTTTTCGCTACGTAAATAAATATTTTGTATTTTAATTTATCATGCGAGTGAAACAATATTCAATATATATTAAATAACAATTTATGCGCATGTTCGAATTTGCAATATTGAATATGATCGATTGAGATTATTTATTAATTCACACAAATTTCATAAATTATTATATTTCGATTTTTAAATTATTAATAATATATAAATTCAACATGTACAAATGATTATTAATAATTGATATTCATCAATGGTAATAAATATGACACGAATTTTTTATTTGTTTATTTAAAAATAAAAAATAATAATAAAAAAAAAACAAAAATATTACACGATTTTTGAGTTATTTAATTTTACAACAAAATTTTTTATTTTATTTTTGTGTTGTATTATCTCTCATAGTATTTATTATTTATTCAATTTGTTAATTAAAGCATGAATGTCAGATAAAAAAAAAGTTGCTCGAGAAATTAGACTTTAAAAAAAATTTTTACATCGATTTAATTTATAAAACAATTATGTAAATATTCACAAAAAAAAAAAATAAACAGTTTACAAATTTATTCCTTAAAGCCTTGTTTATATATTAACTAAACAAAAATTTAAATTCCCTGGAATGTGCAATAAACAAAAAATATTTAATAATAAATTTATTAAATGTTCAATTACATTTTGGCGGAAATAGAATTCATGCAATCTTTCCATAATCGATTTTATAATTAAATTGTATCATAAGAAAGTAATATCGGACATTTAATTTGATTTAACGACCAATTGGCTGTGCATGACTATGAATTAATGACGACGATAAATATGGATATATATATATATATACACTTGTATTTAGTATGAGATGGAAATTGTCAGTTTAATGCACGAAAAAACATGAGCTATTAGCCTGAACTAACGGGATGTTTGACCATATGACAATATGAATTATTTAAAATTTAATTACGTCTATACATAACAAGCAATTAAAGTGAAATAAAATTATTCAAAATAAATTTTATCTCCCAATATCAAAATAATAATTTGCTAACAATGAAATAAAAAAGTGTGAACCAAAATTAAGGCAATAATAAAGCAACAGGTTTCCGAAAAAAAAATTAATAATAAATCCAAATTAATTTTCCATTTTATTAAATTACAATCTCTTCCTAAAATAACTAAATATAAATAAATGTATAAGTATACCATTTCATAATAATAATAAATCGATTTATATACAACAATTAATTCGTTGATCCTAATTCAAAATGAAATGATAATAAAATAAAATATAAATTTTTTATACTGACTCTTGTGACATTCGATATTCGTAAACGCTACCGCGTTCCAAAAATTTTTGAATATTGTTCTCCGAAATTGATGTTCTTGTACCAGATGCACCATAACCACCACCACCGGGAGTTTCTAAAAGGAATGTGTCCTGAAAAGAAAAAAATAATAATATAATTGAAAAAAAATTAAACTCAATAATATAAAAAAAAAATACAATCTTCGAAGAATTAAAAATTAATTTCAAATATACGAGGTTATTATTATTATTATTATTATTATTATTATTATTATTGTTGTTGTTGTTGTTGTTGTTGTTGTTGTTGTTGTTGTTG
>JAQQBS010001423.1:7102172-7112987 GCA_030347275.1 Microctonus aethiopoides
TCAGACCGATCCGTTGAATAGTTTTTTTTTTAATCATCCGGGCCGACGGGAAAAAAGTAGTTTCGAGAAAAACGCGTTGAAAGTTTGGAAAGAAAATTTTCATTGAAACTTTATACTTACATTAATCATCTATTCCTGGCGCGTACGTTCTCAACTTATTAAACTTTGAAAATATGCAAAAAAAAAAATATCAATTTTTTGAAAATCGAACACAAGACTACCCCCTTAAATCATTCCCGTGAGACAGAAAAACGTAGTTTCGAGATAATCGCGTTCAAATGAGTACTAACTTTTTATAAAATTTATTCGAGGCTTGAAATAATTTGTAAAATATATTAATAATTTTACAATGATTTATAATTATTTTTTATATGTACCAATTCATTTCAAGGTATTTATTTAAAAAAATCAGTTAATCCACATTAACAATTGATTTGACGCCATTTGAATTGCCAAATAAATTTGACAACAGTGCCTATGTTATGTTTTGACACTTTCAATGTGCATGTGCATATGTGTATATTTCGTTACTGCGCGCTGTTGCCAGTTTTCAAGATGGCTACAAATTTACCAAAACAGTTTTAATTATCTTTATTAAAATAATTAATATTTAATTCAAACATTCGTCAACACCTGTTTTTTGTGGAGTTATATAAACTACATATTTCAAAGAATATTTTTAAACATTATTTATTATTGTATCTACTCTTACAATATACTTTTTGGGTTCATCAAGGTTTTTTGAGTACTGGGGATTCGGTAGTTCCTGGAAATATGGGATTGAAAGATCAAAATATGGCACTTGTTTGGGTCTCGAAATATATTCAACATTTTGGTGGTGATCCAAATAAAATTACTTTAGCTGGTTTAAGTGCTGGTGGTGCTAGTGTGCACTATCATTATCTGTCACCTTTAAGTCGAGGATTATTTCATGGTAATTTTTATTTATTCATCACTTTTTTTATTTCCTACATGAAAATTTTATTATTAATTTCAAATATTGTGCAAAAAGATTATTAAAAACATTGAAATACTAACTAGGAAAAATTTTAAATATTATTTTTGAGGTCAACTCAAATGTTACCAGAGTTTTGGTAAATATTACTAAACATCAAAATTTTAATTTCCTCATTTGCAAAAGTTTTTCAAAATCAAACATAAAATTTAGCCTCTTTTTCCAATTTAATTAATTAAGTTAATATTTTTATTCATTCGACATTTATTCTAACAAAATAAAATTGATTAGCGATAGAAATTGAGATTTCAAAAACACTTATTTTTGTACAATTTTTGAAAATTTTCATGTGGTTATTTTTTTATAAAATAAATTTTTCCTGTTTTTGGGGATGAATTAATTTTATTTTGGGGGGAAAATCATTCAGGTGGAATGTCATTCAGTGGTACTGCTTTGGATTGTTGGACGCAAACTGAAAATGCTGCAGAAAAAGCCAAAAAATTAGGTGAAATTGTTGGATGTCCAACATCAGATAATATTTTATTAGTAAAATGTTTAACAACTCGTCCAGCAATTAGTATTGCTCAAGCTGTTGGTAATTTTATGCCATGGCTTTATAATCCATATACACCATTTGGACCAGTTGTTGAAAAGGAATCAAAAAAACCATTCATTGATCGTTCACCAGTGGAAATTATTTCGAGTGGAGATGCTGCTGATGTTCCTTGGTTGACCAGTTTAACATCAGAGGAAGGACTTTATCCAGCTGCAGGTTTGATAATTCTATATGTAATTATAAAAAAAAAATTTTGAGTATTAAAAGTTGAAAGATAAAAAAATTTAGTTCAATTTTGAAAAATTGTGAAGTTAAAATATTTTATTTTGGTTGGTTTTTTTGGGTAAATTGGAATGAAAATTTTGAGTTTAATTTATTCCGAGTACGTTATTTCGATATGAAGATTAATTTCTTAACATTATGATATTCCCAAATTTGATTTCATCTTCAGTAAAAATACTAAAAATTATTTGCAGAGTTAACTAATGATAAGAACAATTATATTTTGAGCTTGCTAATTTTCTTAATCTCTAATTTTGATATTACCATGCTCTAAAATTTGATATTTTTCTTAGTATGAATATCAAAAATTTATTGCAAAATTAACTAATACTAAAAAAAATTTTATTTTGTGTTTGTTGAATTTTTTAATTTCAAATTTTTGAAATGAAATAGAAATTAAATTTGATAATTATTTAATTTAATAATTTTAATGTTACAATGCTCCAGAATTTGATATTTTCTTCAGTATGAATATCAAAATTTTTTCGCAAAATTAACTGTTACTAAAAAAAAATTTTTTTTTTTATTTATTAATTTTTTTAATCTCAAATTTTTTAAATGATATAGAAATTAAATTTGATAATTTTGATATTATAATGATCCGAAATTTGATATATTCTTCAGTATAAATATCAAAAATTATTTGCAAAATTAACTAATACTAAAAGAAATTTTATTTTTCATTTATTTATTTTTTTAATCTCAAATTTTTTAAATGATATAAAAATTTAATTTGATAATTTTGATGTTATAATAATCCAAAATTTGATATGTTCTTCAGTATAAATATCAAAAAATATTTAAAAAATTACCTAATACTAAAAAAAAATTTTTTTTGTGTTTGCTAATTTTTTTAATCTCAAATAATTAAAATGAAGTAATATTTAAATTTGATAATTAATTAATTTAGTAATTTTAATATTACAATTCTCAAAAATTTGATATTTTTTTCAGTATGAATATTAAAAATTATTTGAAAAATTAACTAATACAAAAAAAAAATCTATTTTCTGTTTGTTAATTTTTTTAATCTCAAATTTTTGAAATTAAATAATAAATAAATTAGATAATTAATTAATTCATTAATTTGAACATAATAATATTCCAAAATTTGATATTTTCCTCGGTATAAATTTCAAAAATCATTTGCAGAATTTGTTAATAATCCACAATTGATGAATGAGCTTGATGCAAATTGGGATGAAATTGCGCCTCATTTACTGGATTTTAATTATACGATCGCACCAAATCGTCATGTTGAGGTGGCAGAAAAAATAAGAAAACACTACTTAGGTAAAAAAAAAATAAATAGATCCCACGCAACGCAATTAATTCACTTGATTGGCGATCGATTATTCACAATTGATGGTGAAAAAGCTGCGCGAATGATGGCAAACACCAAACGTGCTCCAGTTTGGTTTTATTATTTTACCTACAGAGGTCCGTACAGTCTCAGTGATGCATTTATTCCATCACACGAACATTTTGGTGTAAGTCATGGCGATGACGTTTTTTTGGTACTTCGAGAAATGAATGCAGATATAGTTACAGATAAATCTGCATTGAATATACAAAATAAGCTCATGGACATATGGGAATCGATGGCAATAAATGGGTAATGAACAAATAAAATCAAATTATATAAAATAAATTAAAAATAAATAAATACAAGAAAAGTAACCCAAAATTAACGCAAGATATAACATGGTGGTTACATTTGAAATCTTGCGCGAATTTTGGGACACTCTATAGTATATGTTTCTTTTATATTTTTGTTTAAGGACTCCAAATTTTGGGATTCATTGGAATAATGTCGATCCATCTAAAGAAGCTTTGGAATATCTACATATTGCAGGTGTAGATAAAATTTATATGGATGAAAATAAAAATTTAGGAGAAAAGAAATTTTGGGCGGAAATTAATTTCAATGAAAATAAATTAGAATCCGAATCATGTTCGTCGTCATCAGCATCTGTTGATGTACCAAAAACTGAATTGTAATGTAATGAAATCTGTTGAACAAAATGATGATTATTAATTTTGATTAATTTTAAATTGTTGATTTTATTCGAAGCCAAAATATCAAAGCTTTAAGTGTCTTTCTAACCTCACTTTTCGACACATAATATAGTCAATTTGTTAAATTACATTTGTAAATTTTCAAATTGGTATTTATAAAACGTTTTAGGCACTATTATTTATTTTTCAATTAATAAATTACTAACTAAAATTAATGTTTAATATTTAAAAGAAAAAAAATTGTTAAAAAAATAAAAAATAAATTTGTGCTTTTTACAATAAATTTTATTCTTATTATTATCATTATTGTTGTTATTATATTGAAATATCTTTTTAAATTATATATTCGAGCAATTTTTGTGAGAAAATTTGGTAAAGATGAAAAATTTTGGATATAAAATCGAAATCAATGATTTTTGTTTTAAATTTTGAGGTTAAATTTCGCTAATTTTTTGTTCTTTTGGATTATTTAAAGGGTAAATTTATTAATTAACATTGAAAACATTTTTTTTTTCAACGAGTCAATTTTAAATGATTTTCAGCAGATTTATTTGATTGATAAACAAATGAATTAATTATATATTTCAATTGTTTCAAGACTTCATAAAGCTCATTGTATCAATATGTTTGGATTATATTTGTGAATATATAAGAAAAATAATTCTGTGGATATAAAATTAAGCGTTTAATGGCACAAAAAAATATATTTGACAACTGTTTTTTTGTTCTTTTGTTTTTGTTTTCGGGAATAAATTATTAACTAGTGCTTTGTTCAATTACTGAGATCATTGTTTCATGTTTGCCATTGTGTTTTCGTATGATGGAGGTGGAGCTGAAAGTAGATTAATAATATTATATTAATATGGAACAAATAAACAAAAGAAATAATTGAAAAAATAAAAAGTTTAAGTTTATTTACGTTCATTTGAATTCTCAACTGCTGACGTCGGTAGTGGATAAACAAATCCAATATTTCTGGATGATTGTTGATGAGAATATGGAAAATCACTTGTACCATGAGAAATTGCCGTTGGATACGTTAAATTATCAGATGGAATCGAAGATTCGAGGTTAAATTCACCAGAATTTTCTATTTGCATTATCGATGGTGCAGATGGCGCTAAATAATTCGGCGTTGGACGAGACAATGGTGATCTTGATCCAATGACAATATCGAAACGTTTTGTCGTTGAACTATGCCTTTAATAATTGCGAAATAAACAAAAAAATAAGATTAAATTACTTGTGAATTTTTGATTAGAGACATTGAAAATAATTAATTGAATTTTTTATAATCAACAGCTGGAAACATGCACGATAATTTTTACACGATAATTAATGTTAATCAGACTGCAACATGTTAAAAATGACAATGGTAATGGAGGAATTCGAAGACCAATTTTGACATCATCTTCCTTCGGAAATGGACCTGATTTTTCTGTACTTTTTATATTACAATCTACTTTTTTGATTTTCGGCGGTGATTTTGAATGAAATTCTAATTTCTAAAATGCAAAAATGAAATTATTTCAATATTTTTATTCAAAATATAATATTAAGAAAATAATTGATTTATATTTATTACTTGTCTGAGTATATCATTTCGATTCTTGTCACTGTAACGCTATCGCAACGGTTGAGGATATTTACAGTGGCTTCAATTACATCGTTACATGTGAAACAATTTGATGGGAGATGAAAAAGAAGTAACATTTGTCCTTGTTTAAAGTAAGGTGAACAAAACAAATGAAAATACTCATAAGATTCTGTATCGATTCCAGCCTGTTTTCAAAATTTGAATGCGAGTAATAATTAATTAATTATTGCAATTATATAATGTTGATAATTTTATTTGTTACATTTCGATGAAGATTTGTTAAGTCCAAGTCAAATGGAGTATTAATTGTTAACTGTTTTGATATTTTATGATCCAATTTCCATGGATGATGCAATATTGCTTTGATAGAGTATCGAACATTTCCGATTCTATGCTCAAAACTGCTTGGAATATTATGCGGTAAATTATAAGAGAATGGAAAAGTATGGAGACCAGCTGTCATTTCCGTAGTGCCACATTTGTAAAAACTAAACTGTATAAATAAAAATTATGATAGAAATGTTGTACAGTAGAACGTCGTCCTTCCAGGACTTGATTAAAAATGGCGTCATGTAGCAACAAGTGGTGGCGGGAAGCGAGAAACACGCTTCGAGAAATTTCTAGAATGCACGAGACGTATTCTGAAGGGAATGTGAGATTAGCGCCGCTTCACAGGTACTGCCATGGCACCCTGAAGTGAATTGATTGGCTAATGACAGCGCGGTCAATACAATTAATTAAATATTGTATAAAAATGCAACAGTGTGAATTTTAAAGTATCAAAATATATGGAGATGGTTGTGTGCAGATGGAAACGTGAATAATGTCAGAATTTAGTTAATATTATAATAATGTCTATAGAATATTCACGATTATTATTTCAATAAAATACAATTGAACTTTGGTGCAAGATATAATTTTTAGGTTATAATAAATAATGACTAATACATTGATACGGACACATTGAAATTCACTGGCAACTAATACATTAGTATGTATTGGAATATATAAATGCGACATTGCCGCGATTTGGACATTATAAATAAATACTTGAATTCCCGCATTTATATAAACTTTATTTATGTGCATTGGTGTACAAACGACTGTACTTGAACAAAAGTTTACCAGCTCGTCCGAAAAAAAATAAATATTATTAAAATATTATTTCCCATTTCATCGCGATTATTGTAGACTTGATAACAAAGAAATAACATCAATAACAAATTACAAATGTATAATTACATTACTAAATTGATTGGTGGCGCGACGAGTTAGTGCTTGGCGTCTCACGCCGGCGATCAGGGTTCGAATCCACCCGTAGGCATTCTGAGTTTTTTCTCTGTCAATTTAAAAAAAAAACAAATTATCAAAAAACTATCTTAAAAAGCATTTTGAATTGTTCTTCACCATTGCTAAACCTCTATCCCACTCTCTTTCGAATATACAAAACAAAAATAAAAATAATTACGTCCGTTTGTTTATTAAAAGAGTTTTTCCCGTTTTATCACAAATATTGTAGATGTGATGATAAACAAATAATATTAACAATACATACCCAATATATAATTAATTTTCAATTTCATTAAATTTTTTTTTCACGATGGTAAACTCGACTAATTTTTTGATAAGACTGCAGCATTACTTCAAGTAAATAATTTATGATCAACTGATGGTAATACATATAGATAAATTATCTTAGTTTCTGCCGTTGATATCAATGGTATCAAACCTAATCCTACCTGAAATGAAGGATATCAAAGAATAAAATCGTGATTGAATAACATTTTTATTTTTATTAATTCATTAATTCACAAAAGACAAAAAATAAATAAAACTGAGAGTTTTTCTCGCAAAAAAGTTGTTGAAAAGTCTAATTTGTCGTTTCTCAATGAACAAAAAATAAATAAATGAATAAACAAATATATAAATTGATGATGAAAAAAATATTTTTCTTCATTTTTTATTTTATTAGTTGTATTTATTTATAATTATTCAAATAGATATCTATATTTCAAAATAAACAAAAAATGAGTTATTCAGAATAGAAATAAAAATAATTTAGAAAAAAAATAAATAAACATCAATTTCAAATAAATAAAAATAATTTAAAATGATTAACAGACAAATTAAATTCTCGTTATTTTTTTATCTTTCTCTACTGTAAACAAATATATTTATCCATATTACTATCATTTATCCTCATCTCTCAACAATTGATTTACCTATAAATTATTCATTCATTTTATTTACATTATTTCATAGTGATTTATGGAATTCAATTAAATTCCAAGTTTCTGTAATATCAACAAAGTCTAAGTTGAAACAACATCAAGTGCATCCCACTCAATTCACCCCCCATACAACTTGGCAATTTCACTTTATACAATAAATATCATTAATTAAAATTAACCACACAAGTGTAGTTAACAAATCATCCTACTTAAATAAAAATAAAAATCAAAAAAATATTTTACTAAAATATATTTTCATATACATATAATAAATTAATAAATTAATGCACAGGGGTGGAAAATTATGAAATAAAATTATGTGGACGAAGTAAAATATAAAAAATAAAAGAATTGAAGAAAATAGAAAAATAATAGGACGAGCAGTCGCACTGGGTAAACTCCAGGTCCATTTTCAAGCTGGATCCGTAGACTGTGGGGTGGTTTCAACCCTCAGTTGCGTTGCGACCCTCGTGCGAGTGACAGTGCTTGTGAGTAGTGTTCGTGTGTTTATTTATTTATCATATTGACTTTATTACATTCATTCAAATTAATTCTTTCACAATCAAATATTTTTATTTTTTATTTCACAATATTTTCATGGGTTTTTGTATTTTATTTTTTATTTTTTTGTCATGTAGAAATTAAATAAAAATTCTTCTTCATATTGTACAAATGTTTACGAATTATTATTTCAATTAATATTTATTTGATGAGGGTCAGTCGATTAATTAACAATCAACAGGTAAACGTCGGAAAATAAAATCAGTTTATTTAAATTTCTAATTGTTATAATATTTTTTGTTGAATTAAAAAATCTTCAATTACTATTATCAACATAAATATTGATCTTATTCATATAAATTTATATTAATAATGTAATTAAAATCATTCATAAACTCAAAATAAAAAATTGAATAAAAAATAAAATTTTTTTTTCTCATATTCAAATATTTTTTAAATATTTTTTTCCGGCAGTTAAAATATAATAAATTTACAATTAATAATAAAGTTCTTTCAATTCATCTTTATGACCCTCAAAAAATGAATTATAAAATAAAAAAAACCACACTTTGATAAAAAAAAAATCAATAAAATTAAAAATTATTCAATCGAATTTTTTAATCAACAATTTGATATTTTTTTATATTTTTCACTCTAGCCAATTTTTTTATTTATTTATTTAACTATCACTTACCTGCTGAAGAATATTTATCGCATTCATTATTAAACTTTTATTAAACTGTTTTATATTTATCATCAATAAATTATCGCGCACTTGAACATGTTACATAATAAATCTTTTATGCACGTTGCAATTTTTTTTTTTGTTGTCATTACATATGCAACACGCTATTGAAGAACTCACGTGGTGTTCGCAATTATTATTGATTGAAAACTCGTAGGTAAACAATGCCGACTGCGTAGACATATAACCGATACATATATACAAACAAATACATATACACATATATGTGAGTATCCTGGGAAAATGTCCTGGCGAATGGGATAAAACTAAAGCCAATTGAATTGAATTGGACAAAATGAGTTTCGATATGTGACAATGATTGATTATTTTTATCTAAAATTGATTAAAACAAACCTGAATTTCCTGTGAAGATTAAGAAAAAAAAATCTAACATGAAAAAATTGCAATGAATAAAAGGAAATTGATATAAACAATTGAAATAAATTATCAGATTGATAAACCGGTAATAAAAAAGGGGAATAAAATATATAATCAACAATGGCGATGAACAGTCCGGGTTCTTATATCAATCTTAAATCACCTCGAAGTCCAAGACAATTACCACAATTACCAAAATCAGCATCGATAATTTCTAGTAATTGTCAACGCAGTCCAAATCCTGCATTACAAAATGTCAGCTGTAAATCGCCGAGTACACCACGTGTCTTTGAATTCCCGCCGGAATATTATCCAGAAACGCCGAATGCAAATTTTGATTACGACGAATTTGGTAAATTGAACAGGAATAATTCGGGTTCACGTAGCAGTTTATTACCGGACAGCAGTAATGTTACTGTAGCTAGTAATATCGGTAGAAGCGGTAGTTTTTGCAGTCAAAAATCATCATCGTCGAGTATTAAATCATCACAAAATTCGCCCGATGTTAAATCACAAATTTTCCAATTTTGCAAACCACGTAAGCAATTCGGAAAAACGTTGAGCTATCCACCAAAAAGTCCTGTTTCACCGAGTAAATCTACACCACCTGGACCATTTATGCGTATGAATAAATCGCCGACATCGTGTAGTTCAATGCAAAATTTTAATCATCAACAAAAAAGTTCGATAAAATCCATTGAACGTCCACGACGTAATTCTTGCTTTAATCTTGGACCAAGTAATTCACCAACTACAATTATCACGGCTTCATCACGTAGTCCAAGTCCACGTAATGCTGATAATGATGTCTTTGAGACATGCTTAAATGAAGAGTCTCATGATCAGTATCATAAAAGTGTTGGTGATAAAACCAAGTTTTCGAAAAAACAGAATTCACACGATAGCCCACATAAAATCCGTGAACGACTTGGTAGTCTTCACTTGAATAGAAGTCATGGATGCTTAAATGAGGCATTAGAAAGAACGTATATGAGGTCAAGTGTTAAAGCTGTTTCACGACGATCTACCAGCGATCTTACGGAATTGGATACAACATCAGTAACAGCTACAACAGCGGCTGTTGATGAGGCTGAGACTGAAGTCACCATTCTATCAAGTCCCCGGAGACGAGGTTCAATGAAAGGGGGATTAGGTAACTGTATTACTGCAATTCAATCTCTTTTTACGAGATTTTATGTCTACCATTTGATCAATGTCCGTTTATTCAATCGAAGTAGAATTCCAATAATTGAACATGCACCATTGAGTTACTAATACCAGTCCTCAATGTACCTAAACATCAAATCCCTCGGCTTCATTTTCCATTCATTTACGTGCTCATTGTCTGATACTATTTATTCAGATTTACGCATACAAAATACAAATGGTTTAAACTGTACGTGAAATTTCCACCAGCCTGAAGTCAATAACGAGATTTCATTTGATTGTTACGAAATTCTATCTTATTGGATTTTTATTCCATTCTTTTTCTTTCTAGTCGTTTTACATTTATCCACTTTTTATTATTTTCTTTTTTTTTTTTTTTTTTTT
>JAQQBS010001423.1:7118824-7137451 GCA_030347275.1 Microctonus aethiopoides
TTTTTGCGAGATAATTTGTATTCGGGGTGGAAAAGTAATTTTGAGACAATGAAAAATATTTTAAGTTGGAGTTAGTACAAAATTTTTGATTGTTAAAGTTGAAAAATTGACTGAAAATTAATAAAGACAGTTTTTAGCAAGAATTTTGAGTCAAATTTTTGCGAGATAATTTGTGTTGGTGTGGAAAAATAATTTTGAGACAATAAAAATTATTTTAAGTTGGAGTTAGTACGAAATTTTTGATTGTTAAAGTTGAAAAATTGACTGAAAATTAATAAAGACAGTTTTTAGCAGAAATTTCGAGTCGAATTTTTGCGAGATAATTTGTATTCGGGGTGGAAAAGTAATTTTGAGACAATGAAAAATATTTTAAGTTGGAGTTAGTACGAAATTTTTGATTGTTAAAATTCAAAAATCGACTGAAAATGAATAAAGACAATTTTTAGCACAAATTTTGAGTCGAATTTTTGCGGGATAATTTGTGTGGAAAAATAATTTTGAGACAATGAAAAATATTTTAAGTTGGAGTTAGTACGAAATTTTTGATTGTTGAAGTTGAAACATTTTGTGTAAAAATCACTAAAAAACAATATCGACAATTTTTAGTACAAATTTTGAGTTCAATTTTCGCTGAAAAATTTTTATTAGAGAAAAATAATTTATAGAATAAATGAAAAACTTTTATTCTAAAAACTTTTTTTTTTTTAAAATTATTCCACATTTTGATTTTAAATAATTTTGTTCTATAATATCAAATAAATATTTCTTATATTTTATATCTTGAATATTGAATGATTTATTAATTTTATTAAATACTAGTTTTAATAATAAAATAAATTAAATTCCATTATTTACAAAAATTAAAATTTGTTGGATCTTTTATTTAATTTAAAATTATTTTTATATTGAATAATTTATTTATTATTCTTGAAATATTTATTCAACTAAATTTCATTGTCTAGTCTTTATTGTGAATAAATAATTGAGATTGATTTATTGTGAATTGTTTTACGTATTAATGTGGATAGTTAAATGGTCAATTAAATTTAGGTAATTGTGGCTGACCCAAAAACCACCACTGGAATTTACCAGAACAAACTTGATTTAAACCCCCGAGGGAATATTTAAACAACTCTAAGAAAGTTTGTTGAGATAAATGTTGTGAACTTATAAATTAGTAACATCGCTACTAAATTCTTTGATTAAATATAATAAAAAACATTAAACAAAAGATTTACCAGAAGAAACAAAAAAAAAATATTTTACAATTTTTTTTTGACTCAAACAAAAAAAGTAAAAAAATAAATCAAAATTTTCAAATTCTAAGTCCAAATAAAAATTAACTCTCTGCAATTTTTTTATCATTATTATTCATTCCAAAATAAATATATCACAAAATTTCTAAAATATAAAAAATTCTGATAATTTTTGCAATTTTTTTTTATTTTCAAATTTTTATTTTATTTATCAAATATATTCACTTTTTATTAAATTGTGAACAATTTTGTATCGAAATAATTTTTATTGTGAATAAAATAAAATAATTGATAGAATAATTTGATGAAAAAAAAAAAAAATTTATAAATAATTATTTTTTTTTCTCATTTAAAGTATTAAAATAATTTTTTTTCTTTCATTTTATCACTTGTTTGATTCCAGTTCCTGATCATATCAGACCACGTGTCCATAGCTTACCGGAAAAAGCTTATAATCCACGAGCTTGCGACGATTTATACAGACTTCGTGCGTTTAGTATTACACATAAAGGCGTTGTAAATCGTGGCGATTCAATTATTTCACGACGTAGCAGAAGTAATACTTCAGTAAATAGCAGTAGGTAAGTAAATTTCCACTACATAAAAAAATGAAACAATTTTTGATCTACTCAAAAAAATATTGTGACCAAACAAAAAAAAATATGAAATTAAAATCAAAATTATTTTATTAAATTCATAACTAAACTAAATGAATATTTTATTTGTTCATTAATAATAACAGACGTGAATAAATAAAAATAAACAATAAAATAATCATTAGTTCGAATACAATAATTAATTCAAATCAATAATTTAATTATATAAATATTTCGTAACTAAAAAAATTTATCAAATTTTTAATTTGGCTCAAATATTTCATTTTCGTTGTATTAATTTTAAAATTTATATTTAATAATTCATCTGAAGTTTATTCATTTGTGGATCGATGGAATGAATTATTTATTCAGTTGAAGATTTAATTGACTGAATAATTTAAATAATTTTAATTTTGAATTTCATTTTCTTTTATTTTTTTTTTCATTTTTTTTAATCTGCGAATATTTTTTTTTTATTTATTTATATCTTTTCTTGACATTTGATGCTCGAATTCGATGTAAAAATTCGTTTAACGATGTAATCGTATCGATTTATCATGTCGAAGTAAATATTGTCGCAATAGAGGGTGACAATATTTTCAATTTACCTCAATTCACAAATATTCACATACAATTGCAGGATCAACCACGTTATCAAATAAATAAATATAAATATCGAGAGTTTATTTATTTTTCAACGTATATGATAAATATTTATGTGAAAAATTGACAGTTTATTTATTTAAAGTTATTGAATAATTTCATTATTTGATACATAAATAAATCAAAAATAAATATAAATTTATAAATTGATGAATTTACTAATTTTAATATTTTATTTATTTTTTTCTGAAATTAATTTAAATAAATAATTATACTCTGTCAGATCAGTTGCAGAATTATATTAATGAGAAGAAATAACAAGAGTTAATTTTTTTTTTTGTGTTTAAAAAATATTCAAATAAAAAATCTAAAATTTTTATAAATAAAATTATAAAGTATTTTTTTTTTTTAATATTAATTAAAACAACAAATTTGAAAATTAGAAGATCGATTCTGATGTCAAACTAAATAAACACAAACATAGTTTATTTATTTCACATCTTCTCAACATAAATAAAAAAAAATTAAAAAATAAAAATTTTTATATTTAAAATTACAAAATATTTTCTTTTTTAAATAACAATCGAAATAAAAAATTAAAAATCACCAGTTCAACTACGATATCAAACTAACTAAACACAAACATAAAAACATTATTTATTCAACATCTCAGCATAAATAAAAAAAAAATTAAAAATTAAAAATTTTTATATTTAAAATTACAAAATATTTTCTTTTTTAAATAACAATCGAAATAAAAAATTAAAAATCACCAGTTCAACTACGATATCAAACTAACTAAACACAAACATAAAAACATTATTTATTCAACATCTCAACATAAATAAAAAAAAAATTAAAAATTAAAAATTTTTATATTTAAAATTACAAAATATTTTCTTTTTTAAATAACAATCGAAATAAAAAATTAAAAATCACCAGTTCAACTACGATATCAAACTAACTAAACACAAACATAAAAACATTATTTATTCAAAATCTCCTCAACATAAATAATAAAATAAAAAACCTAAAAATCATAAATTTATCAACTTCAAAATATTTCCTTTTTTAATTTAAATAAAAATAAAAATAAATATCACAATATATTAAAATTAATAAATTTTATATAATACCGATTATTAAATTTTATACACTATTATTATTTTGATGCTTTTATACAATCAATCTTCAAGTAGATGTGACATTTTCAAGTAAAATGGGTTGCTGAGTGTATTGAGTTTTCCCCATTGTGTTATAAAGGATACAATTGGTATAGTAGAGGTTGATATACTTCTCTCTTGCGCCCTTTTTTATCTATTATATATCTAACATATATAATAATACATATACACGTATATACACATGTATAAATATCTACGTGGGTAAGTAGAAAGGGTCAGTGTTGTAACCGGCAAGGATGTATTTTTATTATTATTCTTTTCTATGCTTTTGTTGTGCTGAGAACGTGACACATTGATATTATTATTGAAATATATTAGAGGACTTGCACGTGGCATATTTATATATATTCAATTAATTGTTAATAAAAATAAATATAAAAAAATAAAAATGTCAAAAAAAAAAAGAAAGAAAAATTTTTTTTTTATTTAATTTGAAAAAAATGGAAATTCTTTAGTTTAATATTAATGAATAATTGTTGTTGTGAATTCATGTATACTTTTTTAAATAATTATTGAAATTAGGAATTTATTTGAAGAAAAATTCTCAGTATTTTTTGATATTTTTTATTTTTTAATTTTATCATTGAATAATTTTATCAAATGCACATGAATTTTTTTTTTTTATTTTTTAATTATATAATGGGTATTTGTTTGAGAAAGAAGTGAAATTAGAAAATTTTAAATATCTTTTTTAATAATTGAGAAATTGTTTGGAATAATTTTTACACTCTTGGATAAATTTATTGTTGTTAATTTTTCATTTTAAAGTTTGCTATTTATTATTATGATGAGTCGATTTATATTAGTCCTCGTCTAGTTGTTGTTATTATGGTGGATAAAAAATATCCAGATTTATTTTCACTTGCTTCGAGAGAGAGAAATAAATTTGATGGAGTTGTAATGAGCTTTTTTTTTTTTCTTTCTTTACATTTTATATTCTCATCTTGAGCTTTAAACATCAGCATTAGTTCACTGCTGCTCAATTACTCTTGATGATTTGTTAATTTTCTTCGTTCTACGCATTTTATATCTTGAAATTTATCGTCACGATGGTAAAATAAAATAACGAAAGTTTTCTTGATGTGATCATTTATTTATTTTATTTTTTTTTTCATTATAAAACTTTTTTTTACACGTGGGAAATTAAGAAAATGTGTTCAAATTGCTCTCCCTTTAATTAATTTATTGATAAAAATTCAAAATTTTGCATTGAAATAATTTTTTATTGATTAATTAATAAATTGAAAAAAAAAAATTAAAATCATTTTTTTTCATGATCTGATTTTCTTTCTACAGTTAAAAAATAAAAAATAAAATGAAAATTACTTTCTATAATTAATTTATTATTGAAAATTCAACATTATGTGTTGAAACAATTTTTTATTAATTAATAAATGAAAAAAAAATATTAAATTAATTTTTTCTCCTTTATCAAAATTTTTTTCCACAGTTATAAAATGGAAAAAAAAAATTGTCCTCTTTAATTAATTTATCATTAAAAATTAAAACTTCTACAATAAAACCATCCGTTTATAATTCAAAAAATGAAGAAAATTATAACATAAAGAGACAAGAATATTTTCTAAAAAATTTATTGAAGAATGAATATAATAAAGAATGGAAGAAAAAAAAAATATGACAATGCTTTTGTTATATTTCTCTTGAGCATACATTTTTTTCAACATTTTTCCCTCCTCTTCCACTTGATAAAGGACACTAATATACATCCCCATAGATATATGGTGCAACAGATTATAGAGAATGAGGAAAAAAAAAAAGAAAAAAAAAAAAAAATGTGAGAAAACTTGAAAAAAAAAACACCAGACCGATGATGAAGTATAAATAAATACGTAGCACTTTTATACCTATTCATACATTTTTAATATTAACAATAATGACTAAAAGTGACGAGGGAATAGTTGTAGGATAATGAATAAATAATATAATAATTAAATAATACATATCCACATAAATAAAATAATGAAATATTAACTGAGAAATTAATGCGATAATTATTAAGTAGAAATAACAAATAATAAAAATGAAAATGAAACGATCCTATTAAATATAAATATAAAATAAAAAATGAATGTACGAAGGTAGAATTTATTAACCCAGTGAAAGAAATATCGATCTTAATATATATATATATATGTACATATATAGACGTTTTTATACTTTTTTTCGTTTTTTTATTTCATTTTATGTCATTGGAATTTATTTACTGGTTCGTTTTATTGTGAATATCATGACACAATTTTTTTAATATTAATATTTCTGCAGTGATATCTCTATAGGAATTTTGTTGACTCATTGATATGTGACGTTGACATTCCATGCTGAATGGTAATTTTTTTTTCTTTATTTTTCATGCTTTATTTATAATATTTTTCATTTGTGGAAAATAAATGATGAAAATGAGAATGAAATAACTTTTTTATTTATTATTTGTTTCATATTGTGAAGTGAGAGAATTTTTGAGTGGAAAACTATTATTGGAATGATACGCGTAGTGTGATTAGTATTTTGAAAAATATTTCAGAATTTTGAAATAAATTTTTTTGATTTTGAAATTAAATGAGAAAAAGTTTTAATGATAATATTTTTTTTTTATAAGGTTGATAGTAGAATTTGAAACTATTTTTGGATATTTGGATGGGTTTTTTTTGAATATTTAGATGACTATTTTGAAGTAAAAGATTCTTATTATTTATTTTTATTTTACAGAAAATTATTTTTTAGTTAAATGTAAAATTTTAAAGCAATTTATGATACAAATGACAATAATAAATTACTATATGATTATGAATTTATGCTGTAAAACATGGATACATGTAATATAACATTGTGAATATTTTCAAAAATATTGCAGAATTTTGAAGTAATTTTCGAGATAAATTTAATTATTTTAAAAATGAAACAAATTAAAATTTAAATATCAATGCAATATTTTTTAAAAAGGTCGATAATAAAATTTGAAACTGCACCCAAATATCCTAATGGTTTTTTTGAAAAACTCAAAAAAACCACTCAAAAATAAGAAATTCCCAAAATTAATTTTCCCTACACCAAAAATATTTTTAAACTCAAAAATTTTGACTACAAAACCACCTTAAAAATTGCGTTTCTATTTCCAAAAAATTGCTACACTATAGTCAATTTTTGAAATTAAATAAATAACCAAATTTTCCTCTGAAAAAATGCAAACAAAAAAAAAAAATAAAAGAATAATATTTCCTCAACTAAAAATGCATCTGGTTTTTGTTTTACTACGTATAAGAATGCGAGTGAAATGTGTTTGCAATTTGGCATACAACTTTGAGTTCAGAATTTTGAATCTTTGCCAAATTTTCTGTCGTCACCTCGAAAAAAAAAAAAAAAAAAATTTTTTTTTTCTATTTAATCCACAATTTCTCTTTCATCTCGTTCCTCATTAATTTTCTTTTCTTCACTTACACTTCTCCAATTCCTTTGCCCCCTACCACAAAATTTCCCCACCACATACCAAAGAACCCAAAAATAACCCCCATTCTTAATTTAAAAATCAATTAAAAATAATCCCCAGAAAACAAATCTCATTTGAACATAAAATATCCCCAAAAATAAATTAAAAATATTGTTTCCAAAACCCATCTATCGAATATTGAGAGATAATTTGTCTCACCCTTACAAAAAAAAAAAATGATAATGATGATAAAACGATGGGGAAAAATAAATTTCTGGTGATTGAAAGACAACGACTTAAGGATGAAACAAAAAAATTACTAGAAAAAATGTGAGAATGAATTTCAAGTTTATTTTTTTCTCCTCAAAATTGGTTTAATCAACATTTCGAGAGTACGACGAGTTGTCGACGTGTTTAGACACGTTTTACGAAGAAGACGAAGGATCTTACGCGACGTTTTCGTCGTCGACGTTGTGTGAAATAGTTATCGAGTCTCAAGAGACTGGTTGAAAGTAGATGGCTATGTTGGTAGGTCGATTGGACGTCTGAAGAACGTGTTTCGACACGTTTGAACGTGTCTGTGTGTGTTCTATATCCGAGTTGGTAGATTATGAGCCATGGAAAGTACAGCAAAACGGATGGGTAAACGAGAATGTATAAGATATAGGAAGGAAAGCGGATTTAGAATGTGATTGAGAGTATATATGTACACTTGAATACATATGTGTGTGAGTGTGTGTGTGTGTGTGTGGGAAACTTGTTCATGTCGGCTTGATGGAGTTTTAATTGCGATTGCGAAGATATTGAAAATTGAAAGGGAATATAATTGAGGATGAAAAATAAAGGAAGAATAAATTAATAGTTTTGAAGAGTTTTTTTTTAAATATTTATTATACATAACATTTATTTTTATATATTATTTTTGATAAATTTTGACGGTTTATTAATTAATTTGATAGGTTTGTTGATTATTTTATTCGGTGTATTCGATTTCTTCCTCGACTTCCATTGATTGATGTGATTTTGATGATGATGTTGTGATTGATTTTATTGATTTTGTTGATTCAATTACTTGTTTAGTTTGAATACTTTGTACTGACTTTGATGATGTTACGGATGATGTGGCTGAAGTTATGTTCATGTTTGAGTGTTGTTCGATCAAACTTGAAGCTCCGTCGTTGACTGGAAATATATAATAAATGTGGATGATGAGAAGATGTGAGAGAAAAAATTGTTGTTGAGATTTGGGAGAGAGGAATGAGGAGTGAAAGTCGTGGGAATAGTTTGTTTTTTATTAGTGCATTTTTTTTTATTTATAATTATTATTCATGGGTTTTAATACTGAAACGATCGAAATTGGGATAAAATGAATTATATAATTCCAGGGGGATTGTTATTGTTAGTTTTTTCTTTGAATTATTTGATGATATTTTTTGTATATTAAAAATATTGTTTTGTAAAATTAATTTAAACGACAATTAGTAAATTAAAATTACAATTAAATTTTTATAAATATGTCAGATTAATTGTCAATTGTCAATTTAATTTTGTGAAGAGATTATTTTTATTATCTCAATGTAAATTATTAAAATATTTATTTTATATTGATGGACTTGAATAATATACAAATTTATGTTGAATATTACGAATTTTGTGTATAAGGTAAAAAGCTCCAGTACTCGCTCACTTTTCATCAGTGCAAAGCTTCAGAGGCTTTTAAAAATTAGTTAATTCATCAAAACGTAGAATTTTTTTTATTCCTAATTATTATTCATGATTTTTAATACTGAATCATTCAAAATTGGGATAAAATAAATTTATAAATTCTAGGGAGGATTATTATTGTTATTTTTTTCTTTAAATTATTTGATGATATTTTTTGTATATTAAAAATATTGTTTTGTAAAATTAATTTAAACGACAATTAGTAAATTAAAATTACAATTAAATTTTTATAAATATGTCAGATTAATTGTCAATTGTCAATTTAATTTTGTGAAGAGATTATTTTTATTATGTCAATGTAAATTATTAAAATATTTATTTTATATTGATGGACTTGAATAATATACAAATTTATGTTGAATATTACGAATTTTGTGTATAAGATAAAAAGCTCCAGTACTCACTCACTTTTCATCAGTGCAAAGCTTCAGAGGCTTTTAAAAATTAGTTAATTCATCAAAATGTAAAATTTTTTTTATTTATAATTATTATTAATAGTTTTTAATACTGAATCAATCAAAATCGTGATAATTGTCAATTAATTAATAATTAATATTAATATTCTGAGGAGAAAGATCGATACCACTAGTATTCGATCATAAAAAAAACTCTAGTAAATAAGCGTTGAAGTAGAAACAGGCGACAAGACAGACTGCTTAAAATATTCAATCTAACAATATTCACAATTCCCCATAAACAACACTAATTCAAAATAATCAAATCTATTTCACCTCATAAATAATTCTTTGTATTCACAGCAATATTCATCCCAAACATTTTTCCGTATCAAAATTCTAAGAATGCATTCAACAACAGAACTGATCAAGTACCGGAGCTTTTTCCTCAATATTTATTTTTAAAATTGTGTAATAATGACATTGCGCTGCAGTGACTGACTTCAAAGTTTACAACAGATGCTCAGTATTATTTCAATAACCTCCAGACGTCACTAATGCACAAGGTGGAATGGTAAAAAAAAAAAACAGGGTTTCAAGAACAAATGTGATGAGGATTAAAGAAGAAACAAAAAGTGAAAAAGTCGAGCTAGTTTGCACGATTCAGTTTTGTTTTCTTTGTTATTTTTTTTATCGGAATTCTTCCACCTTTTATTTTATTATTTTTTTTTCTTCTTCTTTTTTTTCTTTCTTCCCCGAACCATTAGCTTACTCTGGTACTATTGAAGCAACCCCCAATGGAATTATATAGCCACGGAAAATACTAAGTTTTACCATTGCTCGTAATATTCGTTTTTTCGCTTTTTCAGCAGGAAAATTACCGAAGCTAATTTTCTTCATTTATAACAGCCCTCTTGATATATCGTTTAGGTTGATATTACTCTCTTGCAATTTATTTAATTGATTATTTTTTTAAATAAAATGCACTGACGAGTCGTTAAAGTTTAAATTACGAAATAAAATAATTAAAAAAATAATTAAATTATTTTTCGAAAATTTACTGACATTTTTCCACTGGCAACTGATTCAATGGTATCCTTTATGAGGATTCTCAACACAAAATACACTGACAAAACATCAAAGTTTGAATTGCAAAAAAAACCATTCGAAAAATTTTTTTTTTTTTTTAAATTTATTGATATTATTTTTTTGCAAATAATTCAATAGACTATTTTTTTTTTCATATAACATTCACTTTCGAGCAATCAAAATTTGAATTACAATATAAAATTATCAAAAAAAAAAAAAAAAAAAAAATTCACATTTTTTGAAATTTTGAAAATTTATTTATTTTGTGATTTGTTCATTTAATTTTTTTTGCCTCGAAATATACTGACAATAAGTTACATAAATTTGAATTACATTATAGAATAATATAAAAAGAAAAAAAACTTCGTAATTTTTTATTAATTTAATTTTTTGTTAATTTTTTTATCATTAAAATAAATCGATAAAAATTAGAAATTTATTATTACATCAAAACTTACCTTTAGCGACTTCCATTTTGTTTATTTTGTGAATTTGTGAAGAGAAAAAATTGTAGAAGTATATTTATTTATTTGTTTGATATGTATAAAATTCACGAATACGTTTTAAAAATTTTTGAACAACTGATCGCTGAGAGATCAAATGAGAGAATGAGTGAATTTTAGTGTTCAGTCTGGCTATTCTAATCTGGTTGACGTTGGTATGAAGACGAGAAATGTGCGATGAAAAAGAGGGGAAAATAGAGAGAATAAATGTCTGTGTATAAGAGTGTTTGTATGATTGGACGAAAGCTATGTATTTGTTTTTCGGGTACTCCTGGGCCAAGAAGATATTCGTGGAATTTTGTGGATGGCTCACGGCCGAGTCAATGATTTTTTGCTTGACCGTCAATTTATAACATTTGATATAAGTATATCACAATGAAATTTATTTTATAATTCATCAAAATGTAGAATTTTTTTTATTTATAATTATTATTCATAATTTTTAATACTGAATCAATCAAAATTGAGATGAAATAAATTTCTAAATTCCAGGGAGGATTATTATTTTTATTTTTTTCTTTGAATTATTTGATGAAATTTTTTGTGTATTAAAAATATTGTTTTGTAAAATTAATTTAAACGACAATTAGTAAATTAAAATTACAATTAAATTTTTATAAATATGTCAGATTAATTGTCAATTGTCAATTTAATTTTGTGAAGAGATTATTTTTATTAAGTCAATGTAAATTATTAAAATATTCATTTTATATTGATGGACTTGAATAATATACAAATTTATGTTGAATATTACGAATTTTGTGTATAAGGTAAAAAGCACCAGTACTCGCTCACTTTTCATCAATGCAAAGCTTCAGAGGCTTTTAAAAATTAGTTAATTCATCAAAACGTAGAATTTTTTTTATTTATAATTATTATTCATAATTTTTAATACTGAATTAATCAAAATTGTGATAATTCTCAATTAATTAATAATTAATATTAATATTCTGAAAAGAAAGATCGATAGCACTAGTACTCGATCACAAATAAAAACCACTAAATGAGCCTTGAAGTAGAAACAGACGACAAAACAGACTGCTCAAACTATTCTAATAATATTCATATTTTCCTATAAAATACATTAATTCAAAATAATTAAATCTATTCCAACTCAAAAATAATATTCTCTTCTGTACTAATTTTTCTATCCAAAATTTCCTCGCATAAAAATTCTAAGAATACATTTAATAACGAAACTGATTAAGCTCTAGTGCTCTTCAAACGCAAATACAATCCCTCTAATTTTAATTCTTTAACAAAAAAAAAAATATCAATACGAATATTTTTTTTTTCCTATTATTCCACCTTATTCATATCTAATTTCATAATAATTTTATGTCTTCAACATTTCTGAGTATCAATAAATCATTTAATTTTGACAACATCCACGAATTTATTTTCATTCAAATGAACCACAAATTAAATTGCTTTCATTTTCACAAAATGTTCACAAAGAAAATACTATTCATCCTAAATATTTTTATTCATTCCCAACACGAAAGAAAACATTTATATACATATATATCAACACACAAAAGCAAAAGTTTAGTTTGTTTTTCATACTTTCGAAGTAAATGAAACAAAAAAAAACTAAAGTCAAGAAAGAAACAGATTCAAAAAGTTCTCCATAAAAAAAAATAAAACCAAAGTGTGCGGGGTTAAGTTTAATTTAATAACTCTCAATGTTTGAGATCAAAAAAAGAAAAAAAGAGAAAAAACCGAGAGAATTGTAAGCGATGACGTAAAATCTGTCACATTTTTTCCCATGTTAAATATTTTTTTCTACCAATTTTTTTTTTCTTTCCTTTTATTTCCATAAGTAAAATGTCGATGGTACGAGGGAAAAGTGCCACACATGGAGATAAAGTGAAAGTATGTACTCGAGAAAAAAAAGGGCGTACAAAAAAAAAAAAAAAAAATAGAAAAAAAAAGAAAACTAAAGTGGTAAATAAGAGTTTTTCTTCCCACAATTCTTGATATATTTTCCGCTGTCTCTTCCACTCCGATGATTTTTCCAATATTGCATCAGCTATCAGAAACGGTACATTCAAATTATTATTAAAAAAAAAAAAATACATATACTCATATAAATTAAAAAAAAAAAATATAAATAAATTCAAAAATTAAAAATGTGAAATATTTAAAAAAAAATTCGTGTAATTTTTTTCATGACTGGAAATGATGTAATTTATTATTGTTTACTGAATTAACAATGATTATATTATTTAGTCACAAATTTACAAATATTTTGTGTCGTGTAAAAAAAATAAATAAAAGTGTCCCAAAATTTACGCAATATTTTAAATATCACAAACATGTTATTTCTTGCGTGAATTTTGGGACACTGTTTATTTTGTGAAATTGGCAAGAGAAAAAAATACATCGGTGACTCAGAACATTATAGATAATTTATTGTAGTGACGTGTAAAATAAATATACAATTTGTGTCTCATTTACAAGACATTTTCACGATGATTCACATCGTGCAATAATTTATAACATATTTGTGAATAATAATAAATGAATTTTCGCCAATAAAACCCACATATTTTTATCGCAATAATATTATTAATATCAAAATAAATTCACTTGGTATTTTATCGTTTGAATAATATTTTTATATATTTTTTTGTTTACGTTTTTTTTTTTTTTTTTTTTTTTTTTTTTTTTTTTTTTTTCGGTTATTTTATTTATTTATTTATTTTTTTTTTTCTTTGAACATTTTTTAAATTTAATGGCGAGTTTATATGAGTGCATTTACAGTTAGAATATCTTCATGTTGACAATGTGAAAACTTTTCTATTTTTAACTCGAATTTTCAACGCATCAATGTCAAACATAAATACTATTTATTTTATTTTTATAAATTTTCCTTTTTCTTTTTATACTTTGGTTTCGATACACCAAATACCACTGCAAGACATTCTTTCTTCATTTTATTCTTTCGTTTTTTATATGTTTACATACATATACATATATTAAATAAATGAATACATTTTAGATGAACATTAAAAATAAAGGAACATTTTAGATAATTTTAATTTCTTAATGATGAATAAAAACAAAAATTATTTTTCGGGCTCAAATTAAAAAATCTTATAATTGTACTAAGCAAATTTTAAATATTATAATTTGAATAAAAACTGACATTTGAAAAAACGAAATTAAATGAATATTAATATTTATTCCGTTGTTAATTAACCAAGTAATTTTATATGTATAATTTTTTCCTTTGAAAAAAAAAGTTTTGGAGTTGAAAAAAAAATTGGATATTTGAATAATTAAATTAAATGTTGATAAATTTTGAAAATAAAAATTATCTAAAATTCTCCCCTTCAAAAAAAAAAAAAAACTTCTGTAGTTGAAACAAAAATTTAATATTTGAATTATTAATTTGAATTTGGATAAATTTCAAAAAATAAAAATTAATTTTATTCAAGAAAAAAAACTTATCTATATATATTAATTATATAATAATATTGATAATAATGATAATCTCATTTTTTTTAATGCACAAATGTTGGATTTTGTGTGCAAAATTTTAAATTAGAAAATATCAATTATATTGTTTTGATTATAATATTTATTAACCATTTAATTATCCACTTGTTTTGGGAATTTATTTTCGAATAATTTAAATTTGACTCATGTCATTATGAGTACGTGAAATTATTGCAAGCTTTTTTGGCGTGTAACAGTGGCTTTTGTTTTATTGTGATTAGTGATGTTCATATTATTGAAAAATTAATTAAATTTAAAAAGTTAATAAAACATTAAGTTCTATTCTGATGAAAAATTATATTTTTATAAAATATTCCTTCAATGAAGATTGATTATTTTTTCAATAAACAAAAAATTTCATATTGAATTTTTCATTGTATTTCTTGGAATAAATAAAGTTCACCAAGTAATTGTATAATTCATTAAAATATTCAGCATCCACAATGTATGATAAGTTTAAATAAATAATCCCAATTTAACACAAAAATAATGTAACGAAACAACTTAAAAAGTGTTTAAGCTTCACACATTCATTTATTGATTTATTCCAACACAAATTTCGTGTTTCAATCAACATAAAATACAATTCATTCAACGCAAAATAATTTTTCTATTCCAACATAAACTCTTGTGTTAAAATTTGCCACAAAATTATCCTAAAAAAATTCCAATCAGACCTTCACACAAAATTTTTTACTATGACACCGACACGTTTGTTAAATATTCTATGTATAAGCCATACATATAATTTTACGCGACGATACATTTAGACACGATATCGGCTTTAGTAATAAAGTGAGTAGAGAATTTCTTGGGCTGTTGCTGTTGCTACTCTGTTGCTTTCACTCTATATTTTGTTATAAATCCACACCATAAAATAGCATGCCATTCCCTAAACTCTGGACGATTTCTCCAAGGTTCGTTGCTTAAATGAGAAAACTTGTCCGATTTAATTTAAGATGGATTGACGAAGGATCACTAATTTTCTCAGCTATTAATAATCCTATATTTTTCGTAGTTTCACACATGTATTTCATTTCTGAATGTATAAAAAATACATAAATATATACACAGTAAATAAATTCGTATAAAAATTCTAAGGGAAAATGAGGGTTTTAATAATATTGAATTTGTGTAATAATTATTATTCCATCAAATAAATCTTTTTATTGTAATCGAGCAATAAATGATGAATTTATCCATCGCGAATCGCAAGGTATTGATTTTGTAGTTATATAAATTAATAATAACTACGCGATTGGAATTATTAATAAAACAAATATTAAATTCTGTTTCATTATTGTTATATAATATTATTTTCATAATAAATTATGATCTATTTGAAGATGAAAATTAAAAATATTATGTTATAATATATTTCCTATAATTAATACTGCTGGTGACATAATTTGAGGTAGTTCACGTGCTATACAGTCATGTCAAAAAGTTAGTCGAGTTTATCATAATGGAAACAAATTTTAATGGAATTAAAAATTAATTTTAATATAGAGTATGTATTGTTAATATTATTTCTTTATTATCAAGTCTACAATAATCGCGATAAAACGGGAAATAATATTTTAATAACCAACGGATGTAACTATTTTTATGTTTGAAAGAGAGTTGGGGGGAGGCTTAGCAATGGTGAAGAACAATTCAATGCTTTTTAAGATAGTTTTATATAATTTAATATTTTTTTTTATATTGACAGAGAAAAAACTCAGAATGTCTACGGGTGGATTCGAACCCTGATCGCCGGCGTGAGACGCCAAGCACTAACTCGTCGCGCCACCAATCAATTTAGTAATATAATTATATATTTGGAATTTGTTATTGATATTATTTCTTTATTATCAAGTCTACAATAATCGCGATGAAATGGGAAATAATATTTTAATAATATTTATTTTTTTTCGGACGGGCTGGTAAACTTTTGTTCAAGTACAGTCGTTTGTACACCAATGCACATAAACTAAGTTTATATAAATGCGGAAATTCAAGTATTTATTTATAATGTCCAAATCGCGGAAATGTCGCATTTATATATTCCAATACATACTAATGTATTAGTTGCCAGTGAATGTCAATGTGTCCGTATCAATGTATTAGTCATTATTTATTATAACCTAAAAATTATATCTTGCACCAAAGTTCAATTGTATTTTATTGAAATAATAATCGTGAATATTCTATAGACATTATTATAATATTAACTAAATTCTGACATTATTCACGCTTCCATCTACACATAACCATCTTCATATATTTTTATTTTTCAAAATTCACACACTTATGTTATTATTATTGAATGCGTTATTGCCACATCGTTCGCTCACAATATTTTCCTCATGTCAAAACCAAGAAAATTTTAACTCAACCTCAATATTCCCAGGGCTATATTTCCGTAATTAAGTAAAGACTATTTTTGTTTTTAATTTTCCTCAAACTCTCGCATTATTACTTTACACATAAATAATTTCTTATTCAGACAATAAATAAAATTCTTATATCTTAAAAAAAAAAATATCCTAGTTTTTTTTTTAATTCAAATCCATTTAATAAACAAATTTCGAATTCATCCATCCATATTAATTCACAAAAAAACAATTTAAAATTTATTTTATCATATATTATGCATGTTTATATTTATTCACTATATAAAATTAATTAAATTCTTAGATAACATTACAATAATAGCAATCAAACATTCCAAAACGTCATTAACATTAGATTATATTATCATAACCACAAATTATATAATTAATATGTTATATTACCAGCATATTTCGAGGTTACATAATGATTATAAATTATTCCTCACTCAATGGAATAAAAAAAAAAAACAATTTCTTCTTTCTCTCACATTTTGATTTATGAAAACAAACACAAAAAAAAAAAAAAAATTAATATGATTGTATTACCAGCATATTTTCCTCCAATATTATTTATTTCATTATTCTTTTCACCCCTAAAACCACCCTCAATTCCACGACATTAAACACTGAAAAAAAAAAAAAAAAAAAATATTTTGTAATTCTGGTGGAAATTTCAATTCAAATATTTATTCACAAACAATTTAACATTAAAATCAATTTCCACAATGTAAAGCACAACTTTATTTCTCGTTTCTTTGTTCATTTTTCATTTTATTCCAATTTAATTTTCCTGTTATTTTAATTTAATTTAATTTAATTTTATTTTATTATTTTAATTGCATTTTACTTTAACAATAATTAACTAATAATTGATCTCCCATTTTTTATCCAATTGTAAACAAGGGATTTAATTCGAACCTGATAAAATAATTGTCATGTGAAATAATTGAGACAAATTCCAACAGGTTTGCAGTATTTTTTATTTTTTATTTATTTATTTTTTTTTTTTAAAGTGTTGATTTTCCACTTTTATTTTTATCGCAATCAATCTCTTTTTATTCATCGATTTGCCTGTTGGATGAGTAAATTGAAATGCTATCTACGATTAAATGATCAATTAAAAAATATTGATAAAAAAAAATTGACAATAGAGAAAAATTTCTTTTTTTTTTATTTCAATTCATTTAAAATTCAATTTATCTTTATCGTGAAGTTTAGTTTTTATTCTTCTTTTATTTTCTCTTCTTCTCACATTTCGTAGAGAATAAAATCAATATCGTGTAATTTTCGAATAATATTACATCGTACGATAACGATTAGTTGAACATTTAAAGCTCATGTTCTCGATGTTTTGTATCTCAACGCAAAATATTAATTAATTTGACGATTAAATTCCTGTGAACTCGTTTTCATAATGAACGTTTCAGATAACATTTAACTAAAATAATTGTATTATTATGAAAAGTAAAAGAATTTGAATTTTAAATTAATTTATTATCAAAGCTTGGATAAATTGAAATAAAAAACTAATCATTTATTTGTTTGGAGAGAATTATTACAATACAATATAATTAAAGCAAATTAACAATTTAGTTGGATATATATTTATTTTATCAGAGAAAAAATTATTAAACGAATTATTGATCTGTGTCGATTGTTGTGTAAAAATGCAACAATGTTGTATTATTGAAATAATTAATATTTAATATTCTATTTCAATTTTGTTCAGTCTCGAATCAATGAAATAAAATATTTACTCAATCTGATATTTAATTAATTCAATACTTTCGATTGATTTGATAATTTTAGTAATATAATATTTTCGAAGCTAACCCAATATTTTTTTTAGTGTATTTATCATAAAATACATAATCAAATGTAACTATAAAAATAATATCTTAAATATTTTTGAATGTTTAGAGAAAAATAATTTATTTCTATCCAAAGAAAAA
>JAQQBS010001423.1:7149193-7160608 GCA_030347275.1 Microctonus aethiopoides
CATAAAAAATTTTTAAAAATAAATAAAAAAAAATTGCTCCATACGCGATAGACAAAAATATTCTAAAGATTTAATAAACGAAATATATTATTAAAAAATATTGAGAACTTTTCGAGTTATCATGCAGAATCATTTTTCCAAAAGAACTTTCCACTACATCCAAAGAATTATAATATTATAAATAATTAAAATTAAAATTATCATCAATTTTTTATTATTCCATTCAACTTACGAATTCATCGGTGTTAATCCACCATCACTCTGCATAAATAAAACATTAACCCCAGCGAGATTATCCTTAAAACCAGAGGAAAAGCTCTAAAAAAAAAAAAAAAAAAAAAAAAAAAAACAAAGAATTAATAAAATATTTGAAAGATAAAAAATAAAATAAAGTAAACCAAATAATAAATTAAATTACTTTCAAATAAGTTTTTATATGTGGTGTTAAATAAGCATCAGCACACGCAGTAAAACCTCTTGGTACTATCCTAACCATCGGCATCACTTGATGTGATAAAGAAACTTGAGAAAATCCCAATTCATTAGCAAGTTCACCAACACGACGTTCATGATCAGGAAAACTGAGAAATAAAATTCCAATTAAATTAATTCCTCAATCTAATTATTATTAAATTATTTAAATCAACCCATTGACATCTCAATATATTATTTATATATTATTTATAAAAAACTAACGTATAACTGTGTGCAAAAACAACAGCCAAACTTTCAATTCCAATTTCCTTCAAATATTTTAAATCATTTTTTAATTTTTCCTCATCAATTTCATCAATGATAAATAAATTTTCTCCTGTTGATCCTTTAACTTTTTTCCATTTTGATGAGTCCAATAAACAACGGTCGGGTAATGTCGGAATTACTCGACACTTTACCTCCAACACTTGTTGATATAAAACACTTGGAGTATTTATTTTTAAATCAAAAATATTCGGACGTGCTTGATTGCCAATATAAAGTAAATCTTTGAATCCTTCGTTGATTATTAATGCCATTTTTGCTCCTTTTCGTTCAAGCAATGCATTTGTTGCTACTGTTGTTCCCATACGAATCCAGGATATTTTAGAAGTGTCCACTTCATCTTTCATTGAACTCCCAGTTTCCTAAAATAAATAAATTAATTAATTAATGAAATAAAAATTCTTTTTATTAATTCAATTTTCAAATATATTTTTTATATTGCAGAAACAATGAGAATTTATTATTAGCTATAGTGTATCATACTATTATTAAGTATGCTCTTACCGGATTTGAAGTCCAATTTTGATTTTGAGTATCCAAAATGGCGCCAAAAATGCATCCATTTTTATAAAAATATTTAGAAATTTTTTACCGTAAAACAATCAACTTTTAGAAATAATTGCTAGGAATAAAAAAATGCTTAGAATTATTCAAGGAATGTTCCTGATTTTTCGCGGAATTTTTTGCTAATTTTTTTGGTTTTTTTTATTTTTAATTTTTTAGTAAAATTGACAAAAATAGTTTGAAAAAATCTGAAAAGTATTATTTTTAATGTTATTTGATTTTTTTTTTTCGAGTATTTTACCTCAAATTGAAAACTTGTAATTTCAAATTTTTTTTCATAAAAATATTTTCAAAATTAATTTCATATTTTTTTAAATTATTTGATTTTTTCATGAGTAACAAACGACTTTTAGAAAAAATTTTTAATACAACAATAAATATCTAGGATCGATCAGGCAATATGCCTAAATTTTTTCAGATTTTTAAAAAGCATTTTTTTCAATTTTGCTAAAAAATAAAAAAACCAAAAAAATCAATAAAAAATTTTGCAAAAAATCAGGGACATTCCTGGAATAATTCTCAACAATTTTTATTCTCAGCAATTGTTTCTAAAAGTTGATTGTTTTTGAGTAAAAAATATCTAAATGTTTTTCATAATAATGGGTTCACTTTTGGCGCCATTTTGGATTCTCATGATAATTTAGCGGTCATTAAATAGTGCATCTATAAAATTTAGACATTTCATGCACCTATAGTTGACACTAGAGCTTGAGTTCAATACTTTTATGATATGAAAATAAAAATTATAAAAAAAAATTGAAAATATTTTCATATTTTTTTTTATATAAACCCACCATATTGGATTTTCCTTTGGTCAAAATCAAAATTGGACCTCAAATTCGGAAAGAGCATACTCATAATAGCAGAATACACTAGCTTATTATAAATTTTCGTTTGTTTTTGCATATGAAAAATATATTTGAAAATAACGAAAAAAAAATTACAAAATGAATAAATGAATTAATAAATAAATTAATCAATTAACTAACTTGTTCCAAAATTCGACGAATTCCTTCACGTGGTGCATCTTGATAATTCGAAGGATCTTCTGATAACAATTTCATCACTCGAATTTTTCCACCAGGACATTGTGCATAAATATCAGTAAATGTGCCACCACGATCAATTGCAAATCCAAATTTATTATCTGTCATCCTAATAAATAAATCAAAAACACTTGTCACAATGACAATTATTTAAAATAGAATTAAATGATAACACTTGCATTGATAACATAATAGTAATACAGAGAGAAAAAAAAATGCAACAGTGCAAAAAATTAATAATATAATTAAACTATAAATAATAAAAAATTTTAATTCAATGACGAATAAATAAAAAAATTATTTTACAAATTTTTAAAATTGTAAATATATTATTTTAATTAATTTCACCATGTAAACAAATTCATGAGGATATTTTTTCAAAGTTTTACGAGATAATAAAAGATAATTGATCATTTGAAAGAATTTATTGCTTTTATTAATGTTAATAGCGCTCGTGAGATTATTTTTAACTAACAATTTAAGATAATTTATGAAAAATTCATGGAAAATTTTATTTTACTCACGTGAAATTTGTTTAATTTTTTAGTTAAAATACAATGACATGTATTTTATTTACAATTTTTTATTTATTTGATTATTTTTATAAGTTTTATATATTTTAATTATGATTAATAATTATTAAATTAAATAATATTTTGTTTCGGAGCAAAGACACGTTTGTGCGTTGTGATGATCGTATGAACTGGCATTTAATCGTCATTCCACGTCGAAATATCTCAACATTTATAAAAAAAAAAAAAACTCAGTGGTTCTTCGTAAATTATTCCAAGACAAAAATCAAACATGAATAAAATATATAATGCAATAAATCATCGAATAATCATCACTAATTTAAAAAACATCAATAATTAAAATTTCTAATTATTAAAAAAAAGGAAAAAAAAATTTATTTCAAAATTTTTTTCTATATTTTTTCATATTATTTACAAAAATAAATTTTTATCGCCTTATAAATATTGAGAATCACTGGAATCATATTGAGTGTGCGCAGATGCTATGTTATAACACGTGACATAATGAAATCTACCGGGTGTTTATGAAAAATAAGAGAAAAAAAAAATTTTTTTCTGATGTAAAAAAAAATTATTTTTACTAACAAAAAAATTTTTAAACTTTTATTTTGTTTCATTTTTACAATTATTTTATAACACTTCAGTCGTTCTATAAATTATTCATCCCGATGAGCTGCCAACAATTATGCAAAATTATTTTAAAAACACAAAAATAACTTGAATTTTTTTTCTCTTTTTTGTTTTTAAAATTCCAAAATAATTTCTTACATTATTAATATTATAAAAACTGTGTATAATTCGTTTATATTTTACATGCCACCATGTAAATATGGTATGGAGAATTCAATAAAATTAAAAAAAAAAAAATATATTTATAACTCGATAAAATCCTCATTTAAAACCAAAATATTTCGCTAATTTGCATACAATTCCACAGTAAAATTTGTCCTAATTTCCATTATAAATAAAACATTTCATGCAAATAACATATTATATATATATTTACATAAATAAAAATTAAAGTCGTAATTTTTCTTCTTTCAATTCTCGATGTAATTGCTCTGTAAATCTCACATAATTCCCCGATTTATCCAACAAATAAATAGGATCCGAAATCTTAAATACAAAAAAATAAATAATAAATAATTAAAAAATTATAAATAAAATAAAATAAAATAAAATAAATTAAATATAATTTACCTTTTCAATATTAAATCCATCTTTTTGTAGATCACTTTTTTTTAATTTAAAAGTACCTAATTATACAATAAACAAATGAATTAAATAAAATAATATTGAAGAAATTGTATTTTTAATTATTTAATTGAATTAAAATATAAATAATTAATTTAATTTACCAGTTAAGGGTAATTCAGAAAGAACACGAACGAATAATGGCCTCGCATAAACTGGCAATGTCTTCTTCAATCCCTCAGCAAATTCATGAAGATTTAATGAACTTTGTGGATCGTATATTGCAACCATTCCAGCTTTTCCTTCATGTCCAGGCACCTTTTAAATAAATCAATTTGAAAACAAAAATTGGATTATTCACACTAGTAATTAAATACAAAACCAATAAATAAAATATTTCTTCTTTGATTTCTTCTTTAAGAATAATATTATCATCAGAAAATTTTCAAAATTGTTTTTTGGCTATGAAATATTTTTTTATATTATTTATCGATTCAATTTCCAAAATTTAACAATAATTATCGTGCTTTAGAGATATTAATTTACTAAATTTTGCTTTCAAAGCGTTGAAAAATCGTTTTTTTTAATTTTATTCGCATTTTCAAAAAAAAAAAAAAAATAAAGTTATATTTTTTAAACAATTAATTGACTATCAAAATTTATAAATAATTGTTTCATCATTCAATAAGAAAGTAAGAATGCTTAAATACAATGAATTTTGAACTGATTGTTATATTAATAACAATATTTGTTAGAAATTTATATTCTTCCAAGGTTTAACCTCAAAATTTTCCTCATTCAAATTAATTTATATCACAAATGATTATTACAAATAATACAAAGATGAAAAAAATATCTCTTGTAATATCAAGAAAAGGATTTTCTATCATTTTCATACATTGAACTGATTAAAAATTATTTATTAATAAATAATAATAATTAAATTATTTTTATTCTAATTTAAATACTCACCTCAACACCATAAACTACAGAATCCATCAAGCTTAAAATATTACTAATAACAGCTTCTATCTCAGCAGTAGCAACATTTTCACCTTTCCATCTAAAAATAAAAATAAAAATCAAATACAAAAAAAAAAATTAATTATTACAAAAATTAACTGAAAAAAAAAAAAAAAAATTATTGTTTCAAATACCTGAATGTATCACCACGTCTATCTTTAAAATAAAAATATCCCATATCATCCATGACTAAAATATCACCAGAATTAAATACACGATCACCTTTTTTAAAAACATTATAAATTATTTTTTTTTCTGATTCTTCTTTATTTGCATAACCACTAAAATCATTAACCGCCTTCTTTGGATTTATTTTGCCGACAAATATTCCCGTTTCACCTGTTAAATATTGCAATTTGATGAATTAATTACTTAGAAAAGATTAAATAATGAAAGAAAAAATTTATAATTACATACCGGGTTTACATAAAATACACAATCCATCTTTATTTCTGATTGGTTCACCAGTTTCATCATCAAATCTCAATAAACCGACTGGATACAAACGTCCAACATACTTTGGCATGAATCCAACAGCACCCACTGTATTATCAATATTAACTAAAACAAAAACAAATGAAAAAAAAAATTTTCTTCGCCATTGAAAATACAATATTCAAAATTTTAATCTTCTTTTATCTTTTTTATTTTACTCCTACATTTTTTTAAAGCAGGATTCTAATTTAGAAAGCTCTGAAAATTTTTTTTATTGCTTTAATCTATTGCTAATGTGTCTATGAATATGTATCCAAAGTTATAGAGGCTAATTCACAATATTTTCAAATATACAGCACTAAACTCGTAAATTTCAAAGCGAGCTTTCTTGAATTTTCGTTTTTACGATTTTCTAAAATGGCGGGCGTGATGGTGAGAAAAATAGACGACCAATCAAAACGAATTAAGGCTTGTTAGCTTCAGTTTTGTATTTTCTTCTATTTGAATTAAAAAAATTCATGAAGAAAAAATTTTGAAAACCTTTTTTAGCAAGTTGGAATGAATTTTTTTACAAAAAGCACATTTTTTTTTCAAAGCAGACAAAAATTTTGAATTTCACAATTTTCCGGGTTTTTCATAGTCCATGTAGAAGAAAAATATATGAAAAAAAGTTTTCTTTGGCTTTTTTGATGAAATTAATTTTTTTTTTTATAAAAAGCACATTTTTTTTTTCAAACTTGAGAAAAATTTTGAATTTCACAATTTTCTAGACTTTTCCTAATTCATATAGAAGAAAAATACATGAAAGAAAAAAATTTTCTTTGGCTTTTTTAATGAAATTCATTTTTTTTTTTTTATAAAAAGCACATTTTTTTTTTCAAACCTGAGAAAAATTTTTAATTTCACAATTTCCCAGATTTTTCCTAGTCCATATAGAAGAAAAATCTATGAAAAAAAAAATTTTCTTTGGTGTTTTTGATGAAATGAATTTTTTTTTTACAAAAAGCACATTTTTTTTTTCAAACCTGAGAAAAATGTTTAATTTCACAATTTCCCAGATTTTTCCTATTCCATATAGAAGAAAAAAATTTTCTTTGATTTTTTTGATGAAATTAATTATTTTTTTTATAAAAAGCACATTTTTTTTCAAATCTGAGAAAAATTTTTAATTTCACAATTTCCCAGATTTTTCCTATTCCATATAGAAGAAAAATATATGAAAACTGAAATCATCTTTGGTTTTTTTTGTTTCACACGAAAATTACGAAAAATTTTCTTTTTAATGTTGAAATATGCAATAAAATAATCTCAAAAGCTCACACGACTTTCTTATTTTTTTCTGTCCGATAAAAATTCTCCAAAAAACAAAATAAACAATTCATTCTATTTTATTTACCAAGATTTGAATTTCCCTCCGTTGCGCCATAAAATTCCCCGATTTGTTCGATATTAAATCGATTTTTGAATGCCTCCCAAATTTGCGGTCTCAATCCATTTCCATACATCAAACGAATTTTGTGCGCTGTATCGTTAGGACTAGGCGGAACTGTTAATAAAAATCGGCAAATTTCACCGATATATTGTGCAACCTGTACGAAAAAAAATAAATAATAATCTAATTAATTTTATTTCTTATCAAATATCTGTGGAATAATTAAGTTAATGGATTTTTTTTATATATTTACAGTGCATTCATATTGAATACAATCGGTCCAAAATTTTGATACACTGAATTTTCTTCGTAATACAACGGTGATACCGATACAAAGTGCTTGACCAGCACCAACAATTCCACCAGCAGAATGATACAAAGGTAATGAATCGTAAATACGATCGGTTTTGCGAAGGCCAAGCATGTAATAAACACCACAGGATACCAACATGTACCTGAAATATAAATATAATTGAAATTAAAAATTCTTTATGTGATTATATTAAAATGAAAACGAAAAAAAATTTCGGAATTTGAATTAATATTTAGTTGAGATTAAAATTTCGTGGCTTAAATCAATTTCTTTTGTGGGTTGTTGATATTTTTTTGATAAAATGTAAATAAGAAACAAAATTTGATAAAATTGAAAAATTTTCAACGAATAAATTACGAAATTTGAACTAAAATTTAGTAAAGATCGAAATTTTGGAGATTTTCAATATTTTTTCTATATAATTTTGGTAATAAGAAAACAAAACTTGATTAAATTTACAAAATTTAATAAAATCGAATAATTTTCATCGCTTAAATTCCAAAATTTGAACTAAAATTTAGTAAAAATCAAAATTTTGTAAATTCTCAATAATTTCTCAATAAAATTTTGTCAATAAGAACACAAAACTTGATTAAATAAACAAAATTTCAAAAAATTGAATAATTTTCATCGCTTAAATTCCAAAATTTGAACTAAAATTTAGAAAAAATCAAAATTTTGTAAATTCTCAATAATTTCTGAATAAAATTTTGAAAATAAAAAAACAAAACTTGATCAAATCAACAAATTTCACCCAAATAAATCTCAAAATTCCAATCAACATAAAAAAAAAACTCAAAAATTTGAAATTCAAAACAATAATTTTCGCAAATCATCGATATTTCTTAAACAAAAAATTATAATCAATAAACAAAATCCAGCAAAATCACCAAATTTCAATTGCTCAAAATATCCAGCAAACAAACTCGAATAATTCATACTCAAAAAATGACTAATTAAAATTAATTCATTCAATTTCACCATCAAAAATCAAACAAATCTTCCAACACATCAATTAAACATTTAATCCCAATAATAAAACCACAAATAATAATCAAAACTTGAACTTCCATTTCAAAATAATAAACCAAAAAATTCCTAACCTCAAATTGCTAATAACCGCTGCTTTTGGCATTCCAGTTGTGCCTGAAGTATAAATATAAATAAGCTTATCACGTGGACAACCAAGTGATAAATCAACTTCAACTGGATCATCCGAAACTTGAGTAATTGCCTTATTCAAATCAACAGCTCCATCCAAAACCGAAATAGAAGAATCTTCCGTCCATTGATACAACGCCAAATCCGGTAATTTATTTTTTATCTCTGCAATCGCTGCACATAAAAAAAAAACAACAAAATAAATCAATAAATCAATAAAATAATTCTTAAAAATAATTCTTTAATTTTTTTCCTCCTAAATAAATCCTAAAATCAATTACCATCTTTAAATTCTCCACCAAATATTATTGATTTACAATTAGCTGCAGTAATACTATGTATCAAAACCTCTTTACGTAAATTTGTATTAACCAAAGCAGTTACAAATCCAGCTTTACTTAATCCCAACCATGTGCCAATATATTCTGGTCGATTTTCCATCAGCAGAGCCATGCTATCACCCCTGGACATCGGCTGAGTTCGAAAATATCGTGAAATACGATTTGTAAATTTATCTAACTAAAACAAAAAAAAAACAAAAAAAAAAAAATAAAAAAAAAAAATAATAAATTAATATTGTCCACAAAATATTTATATTAATCAAACTCATGAATCTTATCTCATCTAAATGACTCTCAAGATAATAAAAAAAATATAAAATAGAAATATTTACCACGCCATAAGTCCAATTTTGATTTTCAAAAATAAATGCAATTTTATTTGGATTAATTTCAGCCTGTCTTGTAAATAATCTTGCAACAGTAAATCCTCGCTTTTCCCAATACCAAAGTAATAAATTAACTTTCAAAAATCTAAATGCACCACTGTAACAAATAAAAAAAAATATATGTATACAATTATAAATAATTATTTAAATAATATTCAGATATTATTTTAATAATGTAGCGCGTGAATTATCTTGAAATAGAGCAAGTTCAAAGTACAAATGAAACATACATACATTTATATATCCATCGGTATATATATGTATGTGTATATGTATTATATATATTTAATCTCTTTTATGTAGTGCGATATTGTGTGTGCACCTTCCAATAGCGATATAAATTGGCCAATGTATCATAGTGCAATGTTTGTAATTTAAATTTACATTTAAATAACATTGAATTATTATTATTAACATTATCTCATAATAAATATGTATAATGCACATATATATGTGTATGTATGTATGAATAAAATTAACATTTAGTAATTTGTAAATGAAAAAAAAAAAAATTTAGTAAAAATTTTTAGTGATTTTTAAATTTATAATTTAAAGTTTATTTATTTGATTTAATTATTTAAAATTAAATGAATTTTTTCAGACTTTAATTAAATATTTAATTGTGACTATAATATTATGAATATAGTTTAAAATTGAAAATTTGTTTACTTCATTCGATAATTTAAATAAAATTTTTTTTATTAAATATTTAATTGTGATTTATAAAATTTTGAAATTAAAAATTTTTTTTTTGGGAAATTATTAAATAGAAAATTTGTTGATTTTCAATTATTTTTAACCGCTGTTTTGCACTATAATTGTTGCAATATACATTAATTATTTTGTATTGTTAACATTGAATTAATAATTGTTGATAATTTACAAATGTTTAATTAATGCGATTGGAATCTTTGTAGTGATATTGTTTTCTTTAATAACTTCCGGTATTAAATTTCACAATCACACAATCACAATAATTATTAAAAATAGAAAATCGATGTCAATTCATTATTAATAAATTAAATAAATAAATAAAAAAATAAATAAAATATACTAAATAATTGATAATTTTTTTAAATAACTTGCTTTTATTACAATAATTATGACCTTGATTAATTAAATTTTTATTTCCAAATATTTTACTAAAATGAATTTAATTCAATTCAATATTAAAAAAATTTTATATATTTTTTTTTTATTTTTTTAATTAAGTTTTAAATTTTTATTTGTATTTTATATTTTTCTACGATTTATTTTATGAATAAAATTATTTCCGTTACACATTTTATCATGCGTAGTTTGTTAAATGAAGCGTTAACAAACTATAGTTAATATACATATGTATATATATGTACGTATAGATATTTTAAATATAAAAATAAATTGCAGGTTCAGAGATGCATCTCATGGCCACTCTTTCTGCGACCTAGAATTCACCATAGACGATCTATCGTTATGATTATTATTTACAAACCGGTAAAAACCAGCTTGTCCCGTTTGCTAATAAATAATATTTGCAGTGAACAAATGAATAGATAATTAAATAAAAATATATGTATAATTAAATGTATCTTTAAAACAATCACGTGAAAGAGAACAAAATAATTGAAATATTTTTTTTTGTGTCTTTTGAATGTGTTTTGAAAGAAAAAAAAATTCTTTTGAATATTGAATGATGTTTAAAATATTATGTCAATGTAAAGAACGAAAAAAAAAAAAAAAAACGCCATAAATTAAATAATTTAAATATTAAATACATGTGTCTGTATAAATGTGTTTCATCATGCAGATAAACAGACAAATTTTATATGATTGAGTTTATTTTAACTCACATAGACATTCTTGGTCTATTTAAATATTTAACAACATAATAGTATACAATTTTATGTATACTGATGAACGAGACAATAATTCATTCATAGTTCATCATTGTCATTAAATTAATAATTTGGGTACGAAAAAAAAAAAAAAAAAGAGAATTAAGAAACAAGGTAAAAGTTCTAGTACTCGCTCACTTTTTATGATTGCAAGGCTTGAGATAGTTTTGAAAATTAGTTAGTTCATTAAAATGTAGAATTTTTTTTATTTATAATTATTATTCATGAGTTTTAGTACTGAATCAATCAAAATTGGGATGAAATAAATTACTTAATTCCAGGGAGGATTATTATTGTTATTTTTTTCTTTGAATTATTTGATGATATTTTTTGTATATTAAAAATATTGTT
>JAQQBS010001423.1:7161283-7173233 GCA_030347275.1 Microctonus aethiopoides
AGAGATTATTTTTATTATGTCAATGTAAATTATTAAAATATTTATTTTATATTGATGAACTTGAATAATATACAAATTCACTTTTCATCAGTGAAAAGCTTTTAAAAATTAGTTAATTCATCAAAACGTAGAATTTTCTTTATCTACAATTATTATCCATGAGTTTTAATACTGAATCAACCAAAATCGTGATAATTATCAATTAATTAATAATTAATATTAACATTCCAACAACAAAGATCGACAACACTAGTACTCGATCACAAAAAAAAAAAAAACTCTAGTGAACAAGCATCGAAATAAAAATGGACGACAAAACCGACTGTTTAAAATATCCACAATCCCCCATAAAACCCACCAATACAAACCCATAAATTCTTTTTTCACTCAAAAATAATCCATTCATCATCCACAAACAAATCAACAAACCTCCAATAACTATTACACCATCACAAAAAAAAAAAAAAAAATCATTTCAAACAACTAAATAATTTATTTTTCATAATTTATACTCACATAATATCTCTGGGTAATGTTCTATGAAGAATATACAATGTTCTCCATCGACTTCCGGTAAAAATATATACTGCAATGACAGCAAAAATGACCGAAACACCCAATTGATAATACTCCATCATTCGACGATGAGAAAATATATATGTAATAGTCTTTCAACTACAAAATATTATTACACCATGGAGGCTGAATCTTCTTCCTGCTTCACAATGACTTATTAAATTTAGCGGACTGAATTAATTTAATATAAATCAAATAAATTGAACAAAGATTATTAAAATTATGATAATAAAAATTAAAATATTTCAATGCTGATGATATTGATGATAATTTCAATGATAAATTTATTATCTTTATCGTGCACGAGATGAAATATGTAACACATGCAGACGTACAAACGCTTGCGACGATGACTGTGAACAGATTGAGAGAGCAGACTTACTGATGGTACACACAGGCTGAGTAAGTGAATTCAACATGACACAATAAATTCATTCGTTATTAGACTGCCATGGGCGTCGCGATCGTCATGTTCACAAAAGAATTTTTACAGTGATAACATTGTGTATGTTATGATAACGATTTTATCAATGAAATAAAAATTTTATCAGCAGAAAAATTAGCATTTGTGATATTTTTATTGTAAAAAATAAATAAAAAAATAAATAGAAATTAAAGTAGATATTTTAAATGGATTATTATTTTTAATTTTGTTTCATTGTGGAATTTTCTTGTGATAATAAATTTTGCAATTGTCCATGAACTTTGGATTTTGTTTATTAATTTTATTCATCAGGCCGAGATGTCAATGCGGATTTGATAATAAATGTTTATACTAGATATTGAATTTATTGCGTGATGAGAAAATTATTTTTACTTTTTTTTTTTTAATTGGAAATTAAAAAAAAATGGAAAATTAATTTAGAGAAAAATAATTATATTTTATTTAGATTGACAATTGTAAATTATATATGTAGATATCTGTGTGGGATATAATAGTAAAATTTTTTAAAGTCTTATAAAGATATATTTTTGTTTATGTTAATTTGAATTTTAATATTTTGAGATAAAATATTTTGGAAAAAAATTACCATCACATTTTCATGATTTCCAGTGGATTTCTGCAGTCAAGAATAGGATACAATAATAGGCACTGAAAGATTAAAACAGAAAACGTAAATTTATCGTAGATATTAATTAATAATTACTTCGAAAAAAAAAAAAATAAATAAATTAATAAAAATTAAGATATTTGAGTGTTTTTATCAATATCTTAAATAAATATAGAAAATATAATGAAGAATAAGTTTTTAAAGAGGTTCAGGCTGTGTAATAAAATAGAAAATATAATTCGTGTATAATTTGTTTAAATTTTCTAATGCAAAATTAACGAATGTGTAAAAAACAATTTTTAATTTAATACAGAAAAAAAATTTAATTATCAATTTGTCATGTTTTTATTTTAAATAAAATAATTTATTCAAACGATTTTAATTGTTCAGTTGAATGACAATTTGAATAGAGAAAAAACTAATCCTAACCTAAAAAAAAAAATAGAATTTTACTAAAAAAAATATATGCAAAATAACATTTTGTCAATAAAACTTACAAAAAAAATATCATACAATGTATTATCTCGTCTAAATGTGTATAAATAATTATTATAAACTTATATTAATAGTTTAAACAATTATATTCATATTCCTGAACTTCCTTAATAATGCATTATTATAATGCAAACTCAAATACCTCAATTTAATATATGTATATAAATATATATAAATTTTTTATTTATTATTTATTGTTCAGCACAATTGGATGACATTTAATTGAGAACCAGATAAAGCACCACCACATCCAGAACTGAAAATGATAGAGAATGATTCAAAGTGCATATGATCATGGAAAAAAAATGTGAATGAATTTAGAACGAAAATAAAAGTATAAAAATATAGAAATTATTATTAATAAATTCCCTTAAAATTGCATGATGAACATGAATAAATGAATGCAAATATAAAAATGTAATTCAATGTTGTATTATATAACATGAATATGCAATTATTTTAATATGATGAACTTGCATTGTAGTCTAAAAAAAAAAAAAGTGAGGTTAAAATCGACAAAATTATATTATAAAAACCGAAAGAATTTAGAATAAAAATTCAACGATGAACTATTTCAATGCAACAATTAATAAGAATTAATATTTTAGTTATATTCATAGTTATTTTATCACACAATTTAATAATTTTACTAACGAGTTTAACCTCACTTTTTTTTTTTTAGTTTAATTCAATGGATTAATTGAAAAAGTTGCATTAATTGTTGGATTTAATTATTTCTTTTTGATCTTATCTATAAAATAAAATATTTACTCGATTTAACAATCAATTAATTCAATAAATTCAATAACAAACTTAACACCCAAAAAGAAAAGTCTTGATTCAAGTCGTTCTTTTAGTCTTGATTCAAGTTGTTTTTAGTCTTGATCCAAAACTTCTAAAATCTTGATCGAAGATTTTTTTAAGCTTGAATAAAATTTTTTTTTAATTTTCAATGGGGATTTGATGAAATTATATTTACTCACTATTTTTTAAAAATAGAAATAGAAAGCAGGAAATAGATAATTCAAAGAATGAGTATAAGCTGTTTTTATGTGATATTCATTACATGAATTGAATAACAACATGAAAACGATGCAGAACAATAATTTTATACTTTTTGTATGGACTGTACGTTAGGGTGTGCCATTTTTGGGCAACTTTTTTTTTTCATCAAAAAATCGGGCTGAAAACTTACTGGTCGATAAAAAAAGAAGCCTGTTTGAAGCAGAGCTCTTAATTTTAATATATTTGAAGGTGGCTCTTTGTGATTTTCGTTTTTCTAATTAAATAACATGGGAAAAAAATTTGTTTCCTATGTTATTTAAATGTGCACATTTACGTGTGAATTGTCACACTTTTTATTTGTTTAATTAATTTATTAATTGAACAATAAAACTGGAATTTAATTTAATTTTAATATTGACTCAAGGTATTGTCCGAATGATTAATTTTACAGCGAGAAAATTTCAAATTTAAACTAAGACATTTTCAGACTTGAATTAAGTCATATTTAGACTTGGATCAAGACATTTGTAAACTTGAGGTGTTATATTCTCCCATCAAGTCCATTTTCCGCTTGTATCAAGTCCAAGATTTTGATTATTCGTAAGAATATTAATAGTCTTGACACAAGTTGATTTTAAACTTGAATCAAGTCCTTTTTTTTTGGGTGAACCTCAATTTTTTTCCTCAGTTTAACTTAATGACTGAATGAAAAACTTGTATCAATTGTCGTATTAATTTCTTAATTTTTATCTTTCCCTATAATTTTGTTCAGTCTCTAATCAATAAAATTAAATATTTACTCAATTTAATAATATCAATAACGAATTTAACCTCACTTTTTTTCTCAATGCAACTTGACGAAAAAATAAAAATCGTGCATTAATTGTCGTATTCAATTTTTTTTTATGTATCTTACCTATAATGCATATGATTATTATCACTGTTATACATATTAAAATCAATCTCGATCGAAAATTTTGCATCCATGCTCTACGTTGTGCTTTACGTGCAGCATCACGAAATTCATTACCAGCAATATTCAATCTATCGCTAGCAATTTGTAAATCTTCTAATCTATCACCACGTTCCATTATTTTTTGTACATTACTACGCATTACATCAGTTACATCACGAATTTGTATTCTCACACTGCAAAAAATAAAAAATGAATTTTTCTATGTATAAAATCGACTCATTGATAAACCAAAAAAAAAAAAGAAGGGATAAAATTTCTTTTTTTTTTTCGATATTGTTCATGAAACAATTATTTGTACATTATTCACACTTACTTATCAATTTTCCCATGTACTTTGACATCATAATCAGAATTACTGGAACGACTGAATGATAAAAAAAAATTGTCAAACTTTTATGAATTAAATATAAAATAATAAACATAAATATTAGGGTGAATCAAAAAAAAAGCAACATTTTTTTCTTGAAACCAGGCTTAAAAATTTCGTTTAGGTCTAAGAATAAGTCTCTGAAAATATAAGCTCTTAATTTTAATATTGAGATAGAGCTCATCGCACTTTTCTATTTTCCATAAGAATAACATTGGGAAAATTGTTTTTACATCTTCTGATTTTTGTAACTTGCAAACTACTAATTACTAAAAAAATTGCAATACATATTTTCATCGAGAATTGAACGGTCTACAAAAAAGGTCTCTTCTCATTTTTTGATTAGTCTACTTGTTTAAAAGTTATTCAATGTCAAAGTTCAATTTTTCGTAAATTCAGCTGATTTTTATATATTACACCAGAACTGTAAGTTTTATTGACAAAATACATATTGAATTTCACTTTAACATATATTCAATCTTCGAAATATGTTAAACAATAGTATTTTTAGATAATGAAATGATAAGAACGCTTCCAGAATACTTTTCAGCAAAATTTATAAAACTTCTGCGAGATCAATTTGATGTAAACGAGTGAAAATTATTTTTAAATGTAATAAAATTATCATTTTAGGTAAAATGAACATATCATTAAATATATGTTAGATGTGAAATATAATTTCGTCAATAAAACTTATAGTTCTGGTGTAATATAAAAAAATCAGTCGAATTTACGAAAAATTGAACTTTGACATTGAATAACTTTTAAACAAGTAGACTAATCAAAAAATGAGAAGAGACCTTTTTTGTAGAGCGTTCGATTCTCGACAAAAATATGCAATGCGATTTTTTTGTGTAATTGGTAGTTTGCAAGTTACAAAAATCAGAAGATGTAAAAACAATTTTTCCCATGTTATTCTCGTGGAAAATAGAAAAGTGCGATGAGCACTATCTTAATATTAAAATTAAGAGCTCATATTTTTGTGGGACTTATTTTTCGACTTAAACGAAACTTTTAAGCCTGGTTCCAAGAAAAAAAAAAAGATTTTGCTTTTTTTTTTTTTGAATCACCCTAATACATATATATAAATATTACAACAATAAATAATATTTTTTAAATATATTATGTACTTGAATATCATATCTTCGTCAGGTTCACTATCGTGTTCCAAAAGAGTTTCCTGAAAATAATAAAAATAATACATAACCTCCAAAAAGCCATAAAAAAAAATATCGATAATTAGATAAAATATTAAATAATTTATGTAGAAAATTTTTTTTTACCCTTTCATCTGAATGTGAAGATTGTACATCATTACTAGATAAATGAATCTTTCCTTTAGATGCCATTTTTAATATAAAAATCTCATTTAATATTAACCTAAAAATATCTTTAATTTCTCTATCTTCAAATCTGAAACGATAATAAAAAATAAGGTTATTTAAATTGAAGGTTATGTGATTAATACATAAAAAAAAGTGATAAAACATAGACAAAATACTCATGAATAATTTTATAAATAAAATTAAACAAAACTCACTGTGGAATTTAATAAAAATATAAATTCCTGCAATATTAATACTGATATATTGATATATAAATTTTGAATAATTATCACAGTGTTATTTTCGATGTTTGGAAATTATTAAATGTATTTCGAGACCAAACGAATACACCATATTCACAAATGTTTTGTGTTGCACGTCATAAAAATGATACTAATAACAAAATATAAAAAAAAATTGTCAATAAATTATTTCTAAGAAAGAAAATCACAGTGGCGCCACCTGAAAAACTCGGCCGATAAAGTAGAGTTTCTTTATTCCATATATTGTTATAATGTAGAAAAAATAAATTTGAATTATTTTTATATTTATAAAAATTGAATATTTTTGTTTGTTTGGGGATTTAATAATAATTATAATTAGTTTCAGTATGATGCATATTGCTTTATTTTTATTTAAACATTTTTTTTTAATGAAAAAAAAATTTTTTTTTTGTGATTGTCAAAATTAAGAGCTTTTGTGTTTTATAATTATAATACATGATTAATTTTTAATAATTATTAATTATTATAAGTAGCTTTTGGAAACATATTCATAAATAATGTTGTAATTATAAATTATACTTATTTATAAAAACAATTTTAATTAAGAAAACATAAAAGAATAAATTCATAAATTTTGTTATTATTTTTTTTTTTTTAATTATTTATGTTGATTAATTGTTTAATTTATGTTCATTACTGAGCATAATATGATTGATATATTTTTTTATATTGACACTTATTTAATAATACATTCATATAAATATATAATTGATTAATGACGATAGATATTTTTATTTATTATTTAAATAAATATTCATTTTTATTTATTTTTTTATAATTATTTGCTTTGTTTCAAGCTGAAAGTGTAGAAAAAGTCATGTCGATATTTTTTATGTAGAAGTTTTAATTGCATATGAATATATTTATTTATATTTATTTATAATTTTTTAATTTCAAAAATGAATTAAATTCAATTTTTGAAAATTTTTTTTTTTTTCGACTAATTCGAGGTAATTTTATATATATTTGATTAAGTTATAATTCTTGACATTCATTCACGGGCAGTTTAATTGTTAAATTGATAATAAAAAAATTTTAATTTTGATGCCCCTAAAATTGACAATTAATTATTTTATAATTTTCTGCAGTATATTTTACAAAAATAGAACAATATCACATGGATATTTATCTGTTTTCATTTTATTTGTTTATTTTTCTGTTGTCTTGAGGTAAAGTTTTTTTTTTATTTCAGTTTAATTTTTTCTTGCATTTACTTAACATTGATTAACTTTGAATAGTTTGTTAATTATTAATTAAATCAGAGAGAAATATTACTCATTGTATCATTTAATATCGAACTGTATTTTAATTATTATTCCATCAAAATTTTTTTTTCTGTTTTTTTTTTATTTGTTTTAATTTTTTTTTTTAATATATTTCATCAACAATTGCAATTGTTGTTATTTTTCATGTAATATAGAGTAGATGAAAGCTCAAAAAGCTGAAGGCAGTGCAGAAAAATATCGAACAAAAATTAATATATAAAATTAAAATTTATAATAAAATTAATTAATTTTTGTAATTATTTTTTTTTACTTAGAATAATTTTGGATATGTTAATTTTTTTTTATCATACATTCAAATTCTTATTTTACCATGAAATCCGTCAATTAATTATGACTATCAAAATTTTAAATATACAATAGAAAAAAAAAATTATTTGTAGAATAAAATTGAGATTAAAATTATTTTTTATGTTAATAACAATAGATTATTTATTCAAAGATTGATATTATAATTATATCATCTCGTGTATACAATCGTGATTAGGCCGCAGCTACTTGATTGATCAATTTTTAAATATTTATTTAAAATAATGAATATTTTTTGCTCATCTCAATTTTTTTCATTTCATTTTAATACATTTAAATTATTATATTTGCTGAATATATAAATATGTATATATATATATATATATGTATGTATATTAGGTACAGTTGTAGTATTTACAAGTTTACAAGTAAGAAAAAAAAGAAAATGTTTATTCATTTGGAAATATTTAATGAGTATTCATTTTTCCTTTATCATTTTCTTTTTTGATATTAAATATTTTTAATTATATTTTCCTGCCTTTGTGGTTCAACTGCTTGGAAAAGATACAGTAATAATTTATAGTTTTTTATGAATTATTAATATTTATAAAGTCAACGACGACCAGCGTCATGTTGGAAAGACGGAACCCGCGCCCTCTAATTAATTAATTAATTAATTAATCAATTATCAAGGATAAGAATATGAGTAGAAGTTTATAGATGAATAAATTTTTTTTTTTTACACTGAGAACAAATTTTGGTGGAGTGAAATTAATTTGTTTGATTTAATGTTCGACATATTGATTTAAATAATATCTATTGTTGATTAATTATTCGTTTTTATTTATTAATTTATTATATTTTATTGAATTAATGTTTTTATTGTGGGAATTGAATTTTTTTTTTGTAATTATTGAAATACGAATTTAATTTTAATCAACATGTTTTTTTTTCTCAGTGTAAGTGTCATTTTTGTATATAGTTTAATTATGTAATTAGTGTGTATATGCAATAAATATTTGCACAATATGCCACAATATATTATCACTAATTTTTATTTTTCTATTCAATCAAGAATTAATTAATCGCTTTTAACTGAAAAAATCTTATGTAAAAGTATAAATTCAAATAATTTTATTTAATTAAAAATAACATTAGAAATATTATTCTTTACTAATGCAAATAATTGTTTTATGATATAAATTTCAATAATTTACAAGTTTATAATTGAAATAATAATTTAATTTAATTATAACAAAAAAGTAATTTCTTTTTATATAAAATTATATTTATCATACTTTCATATGAATTTTTTTTTCCTCATTTTTCTTTGGATAGAAATAAATTATTTTTCTCTAAACATTCAAAAATATTTAAGATATTATTTTTATAGTTACATTTAATTATGTATTTTATGATATATACACTAAAAAAAATATTGGGTTAGCTTCGAAAATATTATATTACTAAAATTATCAAATCAATCGAAAGTATTGAATTAATTAAATATCAGATTGAGTAAATATTTTATTTCATTGATTTGAGACTGAACAAAATTGAAATAAAATATTAAATATTAATTATTTCAATAATACAACATTGTTGCATTTTTACACAACAATCGACACAGATTAATAATTCGTTTAATAAATTTTTCTCAGATAAAATAAATATGTATCCAACTAAATTGTTAATTTGCTTTAATTATTGTAATGAAATAATTATTACTCTATCATTAAATATTACATTAGCTTAATTTTTATTCCCTCTATCTAATGAATAATCAAATCACTGCATTGCAAAACGCCAGTAACATTACTGAAGCGTTAATAGCCATTAAAAAAAATAAAATAAAAAAATTATCTATTCCACAATTTTTGTTTTCTTCTTCAATTTTTTTTTCAATTCCAACATTTAATCATCCTAAATCGAATAAATTTATTCCTAACACCACAACATCGACGATTATTATTTAAACAATATCCCACAAATGTTCTACGCATAAAAAAAAAAGAAATTCATCAATCCAAAAATATGAAACAAAAAAAGAAATAAATAAATTAACAAAATCAACATTAAAACTGAGATATGTTTTTATTTAAATTAATTAACTTAAAGTACATGAAGATTTTCACAACTTTTACTTTTACTATCATTCATACACATTTTATTTAATATTTCACGTGCAAGATTAAGACTTAATGCAGTTTTACTACCGTGTAATTTGGACAATATTTTACTTTTGCTTCCTTGACGACGTAATTTTTTATCACGCATTTCACGTAATCTAATTTGTTTTAAAATACCCACCAATAATTCATCAACATTGTGCTGGATGCCACTTGATGTTTCAATGAATTTACATTCACGTGAAGTTGCCAATTGTTTGCCCTCTTTAAAAAAAAAATAAAACCAAAAAAAAAAAAAAAATTAATTAAACAAATATCAACGAATGAGATAAAAGCTTTGGTACAGAGCTTCAGAGGCTTCTAAAAATTATAAAAATGTAGATTTAATATCAGAATTCATTGAAATACCAAAGCTCTTATCTCAAATAAATTAATCACGTGAATTATTATATTTTATTATTTTTGTTTTTTTGTTTTTTTGTTTATGTGACTTACCATTTTGTGTTATTGTACGACTTCGAACGAGATCAGATTTATTTCCAACGACAATTATTGAACGTTCTTTTGTTAGATGCTCTCGCCAAAGATAATTAAGCATTTCTTCGGCAACTTGAAAGCTCGGACGTGATACAATTGAATAAACAACAACACAAGCGTGTGGTTCGTATGTAGATAAAGAATTTTCCAACTGTAAATAATTCAAAATTGAAAATGTTTTTTGTGACTAGTTATAACTTTTACATATTTTTTTATTCGAGTTTTTGGATTTGATTTAATGTGTTTTGGTGTTGGAGAATTTTTAGTACATTGTATGAAAACTTTGAGCTTTTTTGGAATTTTAGGTTGGAATTTGGAAGCTTTTTTGTTATTTTGATTTAAAAATTTTTTTTTGATATGTCTTTAGCATTGGAGATTTTTTTTGTGTATTTTGGAAGAATTTTTAGTACATGGTATGAAAATTTTGAGCTTTTTTGGAATTTTAGATTTGAATTCGAAAGCTTTTTCGTTAATTTGATTTTTTAATTTTTTTTGATATATTTTCAGCGTTGGGGATTTTTTTTGTGTATTATGGGAGAATTTTTAGTACATGGTATGAAAACTTTGAGCTTTTTTGGAATTTTAGATTGGAATTTGGAAGCTTTTTGTTATTTTGATTTTTTAATTTTTTTTTTTGATATATTTTTAGCGTTGGGGATTTTTTTTTGTGTATTTTGGAAGGATTAGTACATGGTATGGGAACTTTGAGCTTTTTTGGAATTTTAAGTTGGAGTTTGGAAGCTTTTTTGTCATTTTGATTTTGAAAATTTTTTTCGATATATTTTTAGCATTGGGGATTTTTTTTTATTTATTTTGGGAGAATTTTTAGTACATGGTATGAAAACTTTGAGCTTTTTTGGAATTTTAGATTGGAATAAAAAAGCTTTTTTGTAATTTTGATATTTTAATTTTTTTTTATATATTTTCAGCGTTGGGGATTTTTTTGTGTGTATTTTGGAAGAATTTTTAATACATGGTATGAAGATCGCGAGCTTTTTTGGAATTTTAGGTTGAAATTTGGAAGCTTCTTTGTTATTTTGATTTCTTTATTTTTTTTTCGTGTATATCTGAGGTTGGGGAATTTTTTTGTGAATTTTGGGAGAAATTTCAGAAGATAGTATAAATGTTTTGAGCTTTTTTGAAATCTTAGGTATGAATTTTGAAGCTTTTTTGTTAATTTGATTCTTGTATGTTTTTTTTTTTTGATAAAAAATGACTTGAAATCGGTAAAATCTGGGGCAAGACAATGAAAAAAATTGGAATTAATGTTAATTATCAGCGATTAAAATGTTGGATAAAAGTTGAATAAAAATAAATGAAAATCTTTTTTAAACAGGTCATGTACAAGTGAATTATTTCATCGTATTATTCACCACCACATCGACACTCGCCTCAATGATTTTTAATTTAAAGTTAGTCAACTTGACGAGAGTTGTTTCTAACTTATGATGTTCTTTCAACAGTTATCACTGTGAATAATATTTTATGATATTTTTTTAGTCTCCTTTTAAAATTAGCATGCAAATTATGGTTTATGTTTTATTTTTATTACAATTCAAGAATATTCAAAGAATTTAATCAAAGAATTTATGTTGGGAGAACTCTGTGTAAATTAAAAATGTAATGAAATTTTTTTTATTTTAGAACTATTTTTTTTTTTTTTTAGTTTTTC
>JAQQBS010001423.1:7235772-7250675 GCA_030347275.1 Microctonus aethiopoides
TTGTCGTTGTTCTAATAATGTTAAATTTGTTTTTTTACCAAACGATGATTTTTTACCGCCAATAACGTGCTTTTTCCATTCGGGTAAATCTTGAGTTTGTAAACCAATTCCACGCATATTTGATGCTAATGCACGACTATCAGCGCCGGGCAATGGATCAATCCAATTTTTATTAAGTCCAGTTGGTATTGAATCAGTTTCTTGTTCGCGTTGTAACATTTTTTGTTCACGTCGCTCTTTAGCTAAAGCACTTTGCATCATTGCAGCTTGTGCCAATGAACCATCAGGATTTTTAACAATTCTAACTGGACTTAAATCACCTAACGCACGACCATGTCCATGTAAAAATGGCGGCTCTTCTTCAACCAATTCAATTTCCATATCTTCTTCTTCATCATCTTCACGCGGTAAAATTCCCGTTTCTGTATCAAACTCTGGTAATTCACTACGTTCAATACACGAAGCTGCCAACATTTGTTTTATTTCCCATTTTTCCGGCGATGATAAACGTTGAACGCGTTTACGTGAATACATTTCATTTTCATCAAGATTACCACCTTGAAGTTCAAGCAATGTCGTTGGTCTATCGGGATTTCTTAAATATTTTTCATCCTCTTCTGGTTTAATTATTGATATCATTGGATTTAAATCACGTCCAGTTTCTTGATCAACATCTTTCATGCTTAATGAAATTTTTTGTGGACCAATGTTTAATACTTTAACGATTACTTTTTGTCCACGTGATACAACATCGCTTGCATTTATGACACGACCTTCACGTCTTAGTTGTGAAATGTGTACGAGACCTTCGCATCGACGTTTTAAACCTTCGAGTTGAACGAAACAGCCAAATGAAACGACATTTTCGACTTTTCCGCTGTAGATTTTTCCTACTTCTGGATCCAATGATAATTCATCGTTTGAACGTGAACGTGAACGGCTTCTTTTATTGTTGTATCGTCTTGGTGAACGTTCACGATGTGATCCACGACGTTTATAATGGTCTTTTGATGATGAACGATGACGATCGCGCGATCTATGACGTCGACGGTCACGTGATCTTGAACGTGATCGATGTTTGCGACTTCGTCTTGGACTGCGCGAACGATTCCGACGGTCTTTGGAACGTTCACGTTCACGTTTTGATGATTTGTTGGATTTTTTTTCTGGTTCTTGTTTTGAAATTGGATTTGAATCCGATGGATTTTCTGTAGGTTTTTTTAATGATGATGGCGCGAATGATTCCAGTGATGCCATTGCATCGTTCACTATGTCGTCATCGTCATTGTCGTAAGTTGCGATGTTTGAATGTGATTTTGTTGAATTCGCCATGGCTAAAGCTGGGAATTTATTTGCTAATTCATCTTGTTTGTTTGATGGAATTGAATTTTTTTCTGATGATTTTGCAGGTTTCATGTGTTGAATTATTCGCAGGAGATTTGATATGAATGAATCCTGTAATGAGAAAGTTTATTTATGGATTAGTTTTTTGTAATTGTTTGTTGGTTTTAGTTGGGTTTTTTTTATTTAATTTATTTTTTTATACTTACTGAAAATTCTGCTCCATTTTCTAATAGCACTTTTTTAAAGTCTTCAAATGTTGGATTTTTCTCTGATAGATGAATGATGAATTCAGCTGGAATAATTTAATTTTATGAATATTAGTGTTGATATTGGTTTTATTTTGTAGGTTATGTGTGATTTTCACACTTTTTTTGGCTATTTTATTCTAATTTTTGTTATTAAATTTGAGTTTGAGGTTATGCTAAATGGGTTAATAATTATTTTGAAGATTTTAATTGTTATTTTGTAGGTTATGTACGCTTTTTACCATTTTTTCTTGCAATTTCAACTTAATTTCAATATCAAATATAATTTCGAGGTTATGTTTCGAGTTAATGTTAAATAAAAAAAATAATTAATTACCTAAATCTTTATCATTTAATCCTAAATGATTCTCCAATTCTGTACAAATCTTCGAAACCAATGAAAGATGTTCCAATTTCGCTACCTCGTCCATTTCCATTTTTAAATATAAAAAACTAAAAGTTTATAATTTAGATATTTTGCAAAACGTCCACTCCAATAAACGTATCAAACACGATTAAGACTATATAAAATATGTCATCATGTTTAACTCAACAAACATGTTATACAACGCAAAAAAAATAAAATCCCTAACCTACAATCAAACCTCCAGTAGTGTCGCACATCAAGGCTGCCCTCTTTGAAAAAAGTGCGACACTATTAGAGGTATGTATATAAATATGGTCAAAAACCTAACGAATTTCGGACCGTTCTGCGCAGTTACATACCGCCGCCATTTTGTGTTTCTATCTCACTCTATACATTTTATTCAAATAAAAATAAAAATGTTTTCTCAAAAAATCTTTCAAAATCCAATCAAACCATATCAACAAAATTTCATCATTAAAACTGCATATTAATTCATTTATTATAAAAAATAAAAATACATTGATATTATAATTAAAATTGAAAACGTTATATATATATATATATAATTATTTTCCTTTGAAAATAAAAACTTGAAATTAAATTTATGTCGTATTATTTATTGATTTATCCTTTAATTGGTGACTTATGTCCTTTAATTGGTCGTTTTGAGCCTTTACATGCATCGCATGAGCATGAAATCGGTACAAAAATACGTTTTAAAAATATTTTACCATCCTCACAAGTGAGGTTAACAATAATTGATTTCATTTCAATTGCCTGACAACATTGACAATCTGTTTCTTGGACCCAACTGATTGGATTAAAATGCGTTGATGAATGACAATTACCATGACACTCAGTCAATCCATCAATAGGTTCTAAATTACGACAAATTCCATGTGAACCACGTTTTTCTTTCAATATTCCAATTGTCGTGTCCAATTCAAGCACTTCTGCCATACAATTTTTCTGTATATTCAACGTTGTTAAATTACATTTCTGACAACAGCCATCATTATAAATATCCGCTAATGGACAATCAGAAATATCTGGACACAAATGTGAACTTGTACTAATTATCAATTGATCATCAATATTTTTACATTCATACGTTGTACAATTATCATTTGAATACCAAATTGAACCTGATTTATGTAATTTACCATCAACAATACAAAATATTTGTTTACAACGTCCACAACATTGTTCATTGTCAATTGGTTCTTCATATTCCCAACCAAATTCACAACTTTTATTACAAATTTCAACAGTTCGTTGTAATTCAACATGATTTAATTCCATTGAACAAATTTCTGTAATACAATTGTTTGTATTATTTTTCCAGGTTGCTCCAGGTTGATAAATTTTATCCAATGAACGACAGCCAGTTCGTAAATACTTTGGACAACATTCACCTTGTACATAATCAATATGAATAACATAATTTTCTTTATCATTTGAATTAATTTCATCACATCGTTCAATTGTTTCAGCAACAATTAATGTTCCATTGTTGAATAAACATTCATAATTAATACAATTATCATTCGAGCGCCATTTTTCTCCAATTGTTTTGTAAGTTCCATTAACAATGCAAGCAACTGCAACACAATCGCCACAACATTTAATTGTTTTATCTTTAGATTCAACGTATTCATAACCTCTTTCACATAAATTATTACATTCTTGTTTAATTATTTTCTTTTGTATTCCATTTGTTTCATTAATACATTTAATCATCTCACACGTATCATTATTATTCAAATGCCATGAATCATTAATTTCATATCTGACGCCATTTTGATCTTTACAAGCAACACGTTCAATTAACGGACAACATTGATTGTCAATTATCTTTTCCTCTAATATAAACTCATCATTGTCTAAATGATAATTTAATTGTGAACATTCTGTTGTGTAACAATTAACTTTCGCATTACCGTCAATTAATTTTTCACAAATACAATTTGTACATCCGCCATCTTGCCATTTATCACCAATATTCATAGCAACAATATGATCTTTGTTGTTAATAATATTATTGTTAATAAAAGTATAAAGACAAATGTCTTTTGGTAAAATACATTCGTAAGAATTGCAACAATTATCGGGAATTTCATTGATTTTGAGGTTATGATGTTTCGGACATGGCGGCGGTTTTGGACAAGTTTCAGGTTTACAAACGTTGATTAATCTTGGACAACATCCAGATGTATTTAATACTTTCGAATAACCTTGTTGTGTAAAATTTTTGTCGTATTCTGGTGTGATAGGTTCAATAATTGTTGGACAATCTTCTGGTGGTAAACATTGACAAATGAATTTTTGACAACCATCTGGGCCAATTGTTGATTTCATTATTTGTCCATAGCCACAGTCAAGTTGTTGTGGTTCATCGCATATTGTTGGTAATGTTGGCATTGGAATACATAAATATTTCATGCAACATTCATTTTCTGAACCAGCTGATAATATTGGAGTAAAATTCTCTTGACAAATAGTTTCCAACATCGGACATTGTGTCACTTGACAATTAACAACTTTATTATTACATGAACACGTTGTGCATTTGTCTGGTTGCCAAATATCACCTTCAACATGACCTAAATCATCGCAAATAAAACATTTTGTCTTTGGTATGCAAGAATTATTGTGATAAACTTGATTTTCTGGACAGAAACAACCTTCAACGTAATCTTGATAGCATTTTTGTTTGTCTTTATTGTTTAAAGTATCACAATTATCTGGACAACTTGGTCCACATGATTGATAAATTAAATCCTCAGGACATTTATACGGACATAAATTATCATTTCGCCAATTCGGACACAAACCAAATTGTCGACAATTTCTAACATAACCTTCAATATCACCGCATAAATCACCATTTTTACACAATGTATCGTAACATGAATTTAAAAATGGCATTGGATCCACCAAATTATGACACTGACCAAACAATTCAGTGTTTAAAATAATTAAACACGAATTATTTGCATCCAATAATGGCGGCTGACATTTCCTAACCTCTTTATTAACTGTACAATCTTCAGAATTTAAAAATCTGGCTTGAGGTAATCCCGTTGCCAACCAACTCATACCAAATTCATCAATATTATCCGTTAATTTTCCATTTAACATCTTGAAATCATCCTCATCATTAGCATTACAATTACCACAAAGACCTTCCATAGCTCCACCAAAAATATTCGACGGTAAACGAATTGTAAATGCAAAATTATGATGATAAAACATAACCTGCAATTGAATAGCAGGAATTAATAATGTTAAATCATTGTCCAAATTATTTTCAATGATAATCCATGAGATTTTATACGGTAATTTATCAATTGCTTCACCATCAAGTGCTAATAAAAATTGTTTAGAATTTTTATTCTGCTCAATATGCAAATAATGTCCTTTATAAATCACAGATATTGCTTCAGTGCATATTTCACGTTGACACGGAACATTTGTCATCAATATTTGATAAGTATTATCATTTTCAATACCATTTTTCACTCTAACCTCACTTATCACATCACGTGACAAGACATAAGTGCAATTTCCCGTAAATGTAAAATTTTTCTTGTCAAAATTAATGAAATTTGAATTTCCAAATCCATTACAAACACAATCACGACATTCTGAAGCTGGAATACAATTATCTCCATTGCGTATTGTCCCATCAGGACAAAAACATCCAGAAAAACAAACGCCCGCCATTTTGGGACACGGATCAATTTCTAATAAATTATCACAACTCATTTCGCATTTATTTCTAAAGCAATCTTTATAAATAAATGGCGCCGGACAATTCATTGGACAATTTAAAATATTCCGCCATGTTGATAAATCAATATTTGAATTGGCAGCTTGGCAATCAGTGGCAAATGAATTTAATGCACGACAACGACAATTTTCTTTGGTTATGTTACTATTAATACACATACACGTTGTTTCAAGACAACGTGATAAATATTTTTGTTTATCAATTATATTATTGCATACTGCAAATGAACGATCGTTAATATTGTCACATATTTCGTGAGCTTGTTCGATAATATGTCGTGGACATGTTTGTTGTTTGCATTCAGGTGTACCATCCATTGTCCAACTGTTACCAAAATCTTCTGAAGTTATTGCTTGAGTTCCATCAGGTTTTTGACGATCATTATTGATATTCCCATCAAAATAACCACACAAACCATCAATTTCATGCATTGATTGAGTTTTAATGCCAATTTTAAGGTTAGAATTCTCATCCCATATCAACCAAAATCCATATTTGTCGCAAACAAAATGAATAATGTTACCAATTTTTGATATTCTAAATGTTCCATGTCTATCACCGAGATGATTTACTTGTTTGGGACTAAACTCATATTCATTTATGGTCACATGCATATCAGGATGTAGAACAATTACATCGTTGTCAATAGTTATTGCAAGAACTTGAATACAAGGTTGATGACGTATTTCGCAATGTTTTTCAACTGGAATGAAAAAATAAAAATAATTGATTTCATAAATGATTTTATAGAAGTAGTAGAGTGTGGAATATTATTCTAAATATTTAAAACAAAAATTCCTATCAAAGATGAGCTTTTAATTTTAATATTAAGTAAATTCTAAATCAATTTGAAATTTTTTTTTTTCATTTTATTAATTGGGAAATTTCAATTTTTATTTTTAGTTATGCGTAACTTCGCGGGATTTTATGGTATTTGATTGGTTCTCAGCAGGAATTGAACAGGAATATTTAATCTTTAAAAGTGTTGATCAGTGAATTATTATAAAACCGATTTTTGATCGAATTTCATGGTTTTTTTTCGATTTTTCTCGAAAACTATCAACTTTACAGCAAAAGTTATTCAGGCATTTTTTGTAGGAAATTGGTTTTTCTACAAAATTGTCCTCTTAACAAAAAACCATAGAGTTGATAGTTTTTGAGAAAAATCCAATTAAAATAATTGTCATGCAATTTATAGAGGACTAATTCTAAGTTGAAATTCCCATATGTTTAATTGGATTTTTCTCGAAAACTATCAACTTTACAGCAAAAGTTAATGAGACCTTTTTTGTAGGAAATCAAATTTTCTACAGAATGGTCCTCTTGACTAAAAGCCGTAGAGTTGATAGTTTTTGAGAAAAATCTAATTAAAATAATTGTCATGCAATTCATAGAGGACCAATTCAAAGTTTAAATTCCCATATGTTTAATTGGATTTTTCTCGAAAACTATCAACTTTACAGCAAAAGTTATCTAAGCATTTTTTGTAGGAAATTGATTTTTTTACAAAATTGTCCTCTTAACAAAAAACCATAGAGTTGATAGTTTTTGAGAAAAATTCAATTAAAATAATTGTCATGCAATTCATAGAGGACCAATTCAAGGTTTAAATTCCCATATATTTAATTGGATTTTTCTCGAAAACTATCAATTCTACGGTTTTTAGTCAAGAGTATCATTCTATAGAAAATTAAATTTCCTACAAATAAGGTCTCATTAACTTTTGCTACAAAGTCAATACTTTTCGAGAAAAATCGAAAAAACCATAAAATTCGAGCAAAAATCGGTTTTATCATTTTTTATCAGTAAATCAGTTCACAGAACATAATTTAATAAATAGACACTTTTAAAGATTAAATATGTCTATACAATCCCTACTAAAAACCAATTCAATTTTCATAAAATTCCGTACATAGCTACGCATAAATGAAAAAAAAAAAAAATTGAAATTTTCCTGTTAATTAAAACGAAAAATTTCAAATTAATTTACAAATTACTTAATATTAATTTTAAAAACTCATCTTTGGTAGTTTACATAAATAAAATTGTACTCACTTGTGATATACCATTTATTTTGCCACATTTCCCTCGCTAAAATGTGATTACAGATATCATATTTGTATTCCAAACCATCAAACGTATTAAATGTCTTGCCTGTAACGTTGCAAATCGCTTGAATTGGTTCTGGCGGTTTACAAATATATTGTGGACACGGTACAGGTTTGTAAATACTCATTGGCTCATACACAACACGATAATTCGGTGGACATTGAACTTGAGGACATTCAATTGGTTTTATTTCATTTTCAAAAATTGGTGGCGGTGGTTTTATCGGTGCACATGAAAATTGTTGGCATTCAAAATCATTTGGCTTCGATTCAACATTATGATGATCACTGTAATAAACAAATGAATGAAAAAAGAAAATTAATTTTATTTATATAAAAATAAATTATTATTTTTATTTGTGAATTGAATATTATTTTTTTTTGTACTTTGTTCGCGATTGTTTAGGAATCCGTTGGTATTTTTGACCTCTTTTACCACCTTTGATGCCTCCTTTTGTTGCAGCAATTGATGATGAATGATAAGACATTTTTGTTGGAGATGATTTTTTTAATAGTTTAAGTTTGTAACCGTTTGGACAAACAGGTGTTTCACATTGGATTTTTGTAACTGAATCAAAAAATTAAGAAATTAAATTTAAATTATTATTAACATTAGTTATTATTATTGGATTCTCGGAAACTATCAACTTTACAGCAAAAGTTAAAGAGACCTTTTTTGTAGGGAATTTAATTTTCTACAGAATAGTATTCTTGACTAAAAACCGTAGAGTTGATAGTTTTTGAGAAAAATCCGATTGAAATAATATTATGCGATTCATAGAGGATCAATTCTAGGTTCAAATTTTTCAGCTGTTTAATTGGATTTTTCTCGGAAACTATTGACTTTAGGGCAAAAGTTAAAGAGACCTTTTTTGTAGGGAATTCAATTTTCTACAGAATAGTATTCATGACTAAAAACCGTAGAGTTGATAGTTTTTGAGAAAAATCCGATTAAAGTAATATCATGCAATTCATAGTGAATCAATTCTAAATTCAAATTTGAATATGTTTAAATGGATTTTTCTCGGAAACTATCAACTTTATAGCAAAAATTATTTAGGCCTTTTTTGTAGGAAATTTATTTTTCTACAGAATAGTCCTCTTGACTAAAAACCGTAGAGTTGATAGTTTTTGAGAAAAATTCGATTGAAATAATATCATGCAATTCATAGAGGATTAATTGTAGATTAAAATTCAAATATGTTTAATTGGATTTTTCTTGAAAACTATCAACTTTATAACAAAAGTTAATGAGACCTTTTTTGTAGAGAATTAAATTTTCTACAAAATAGTCTTCTTGACTAAAAACCGTAGAGTCAATAGTTTTTGAGAAAAATCCAATTGAAATAATATCATGCAATTCATAGAAGATCTAAATTCTAGGTTCAAATTCAAATATGTTTAATTGGATTTTTCTCGGAAACTATCAACTTTACAGCAAAAATTATTTAGGCCTTTTTTGTAGGAAATTGATTTTTCTACAAAATTGTCCTCTTAACAAAAAACCATAGAGTTGATAATTTTCAAGAAAAATCCGATTAAAGTAATGGGAAAATTTCAAATAGATTTATAAAATACTTAATATTAAAATCAACAGCTCATCTTTGATAGGAATTTTTTTCTTTCAATGTTTAGAGTAATATTTCGTCAATCCCCCGAAAAAAAAAAATACTCCCCTCAAACAAAGCACTCTAATATAATATCAAATAAAATATTATTTACCATTTTTCGTTTCAATTGTAGTAATTTCAATAACTGTATGTGAAGTAATATCAGCATTATTCACCGGCGCTGTTGACTTAACCTCACAATTTGTCTCATCATCAGGACAATCTTTAACATTATTACACCACAATGATTCATTAATACATACATTACTTGTTCGACATAATTTCATATTATCTGGACACGGTTTGCAAACACATCCGCACAATTCAGTTAAAACCGATCGTGTATTTAAATCTTTACAAGGATCACATGTTTTAAATTGACAAACTGCAGCGCCACCCATTGCGCACAAACATTTCTGGCAATCCCCTGTTTCAAATGTCGTACCAACTGCATAAGAAATTTGATCAACAACACATGGACATTGTTGTTTTTCAACGCATTTTTCACCATTCCACCATAATTTTTCATCACATTGACAATTTGTCTCGTATGAACGTTCGAATATTTCATGACAAACATTGCAAGATGATTTAATTTCCTTCATTCCAATCGGTAATATTTGATTTTCCGCTAAAATAAAATTTCATAACCTTAAAAAATTGATTTTTTTTTTCAAATTTTTGAGCAAAATAAAACTATAAATAAACTTACGATATGGTATAAAACATCCACGAACTTCTGCTTTAAGTCCAACATGATTGTGCCACTTGATTGGTTGAATTTTCAAAAATCTTGCACTAATTGGTTCATCAAAATAATTAATTTTCACCGTTTTATCATCGAAATTGGCTAGAAATATTTTTTCTTCACCAATTTTATCCAACATTTGATTCCAATTACGTTTATTTCCACCATAAAAAACTTTATACGCCTTTGTCCAAATATTATCTCCACCTTTAGTTTCAATTCCGGTGATATTACGACTTTCCAAGAAATCAAATTCGACATATTGATTTGGATTATCAAATTTAGGTCGCCATATTCCAGACGATGATAATTTTAAATTAGGAATTAAATTATCCAATGTTGATGACGCTACAACTTGTTCTTCCACCATAATTCCATTGTCCAATCCCATAGGATCATCGCAAATAGGATTTTTATTCCAAACATCATGAACTGTCGTCAATATTGGTGCAATTGTCGTAGTACTAGTTTCATATTTACTAAAATGATCTTCACATCCAATTAAATCAACTCGAATTGCAATTTCATGATGCCAAGTTTGTGGATTAATTCGAATAACCTTAGCTTCAATAGGTTGTTCAAAAAATTGTCGTACAGAAGATGAAGAATCAATTGGACCATGAAATATTTTCGGTTTATAATTTTCTAAAACATACGAAAATGTTTCGTCGCCATTTTGTGAGAATAAAACACGATAACTCGTGACATATTCATCGCCTACAGGTGTTCCTTGAATGATAACACCATACACAGGTGAAAGATAAGGTAATTTAACATCAATCCACTGTTCAGTATCCATATATTGTGGTTTCCAACAACTCCCAATTGATTTAACGCCATTTAATGACGATAATTCCGCCATTTTTGGCGCAAATTCATCGCCAGCTGATGAACTTGCATTAAATATCACCTCACCAGCAATATAATTACTCAACAAACTTGTAAATTGTCCACTAGAACATGGCACAGCAGGCGAAACTGTACTATGAACAATAATTGTATGATTAACCCAACTTTTAGAATCACTTTTGACATTTTCCGTGTTTAACCTCACTTTTTCCGTCGTTACATCGCATAAACTTTTGTCACAAGTGTAATAATTGCTCAAACATTGACAACGCTCACACTGTGACTCTTCAATGACATCACCTGGTTTAACAGACTCGCCATTATGTGATTTACATGGACAATCAGACATTTCAACACAAGAATATTGATCGCGCCAATATTTATTCATCGGACAAGTGATTATTTTATCATCTGGAACACAACCAGCAACGCAATCACTATCTAAAACACAAATATTATATTTATTCAAAGTATAACGATAATATTGACAAGTTTGTTGGCATTTAATTGCACATTCATCCCAATGTTCGCCAATTTTACAACGTTCTGTGGCCATTGTCGTTGATAAATTCATCAACAAATTACATTCAGGACGAATAACCAATACATTATTCGGCCAATCGCATATTTTCAACACTGGATTATACATCATATCAAAACCACAAGTTTTTTTAATAAATTTAGTTCCATTAATTCCTGGAGCACATTGATAAAATTCATGACAATTACTCGGATGTGCTTGATATTGATGATTAATATCACAATTATCATAATCAATAGAAATTCCCTTTGTTCCTTCCACATTACTCGAAGAAACTGTCGAAAAATCATCGACAAAACATCGACAAAAAATACTAACCTCAAAATCATTACAAGGCATCGAATTAATTCCATTATCACAATACAATCCACGTTCTAAATTACAATCAACATTATCCAACGTTTCTTTCGGTGTCTTATGACCGTCAACTGTCCGACAACGAATATCAATCATCTGATTTCTATCACAACGTGATGAATTAATCACAGACAAAAGCTCCAACATCGTTGGCAAAGGTTCAATATCAATAAATAATTTATCAATATAATTTCCATTTAATTTCGGTGATTTTCGATTAAACCACGCGCTCCAACCGTCAATACAACCCTCAGATTCCTCCATTAATACCGTAGTAGGTTCAATTGTCGTTACAAAACATGGCGCGCCATTACAAATTATTTTCGAACGACTGCAATAACAAGTTTGGCATTCATCGCTACTAACTTTGTCGCCTTCATAATAAATAATTCCATCAATTTCCAAACATTTTGGTTTACATTCCGTGCGTGGAATGCATTCTTTAAAGCTATTATTGACGTAAACATAACCTAATTCACAGGATTTACTTAAACATCCTTCAACACACGCGTCTTGATTGCATAAATGTTTGTCATTATTATGAAGATTTATAATATTATCACAAGTTTCTTGAGGACAAGTTGACATACAAGGTGAATAATTGCTACAAGTTTCATCGCATTGTATCGGACATAATTCTTGTGATCTCCAACGTATTGGAATACCATGAATATTACATTCATGAGCATAAGCAGCCAATGAAGTGCACAAACATTCGCAATCACCTCCGGCATCGCAGCCGCAAGTATCAAAAATACATCGTTGAATAAACGGAGTAATATCAACTTCTGAATGACACAAATTAAATAATTCCGACTTTAATATTCCACATTTTTCAGTAGCCCAAATTTTTCTTTCTGGATGAATAGCACATGTATCAATGATATCATTAGATTCAGGACAATATGAATTGATTTTCCATGAATTAGCAAATAATTTTGATGATACTTCAGCAATTCCACCGGATGGAGATTTAAAATCATCTTCGCTATTGTCATTGTAATCGCCACAAAGACCTTTGGTGTGTCCTTTCCATTTTGGATCTAATTTAATGTAAACACGAGTGCCTTTATCCCATTGGACAACAATTCCTAAGTCTGGTACGTCTAAAAAGACGAATAAACCAACAGTTCGTATTGAAATTCGTTTGAATTTATTTATTGGCAATGATTTTCCACGTGTTAAGGTTATGGTTTCTTGATTTTCACCATTGCCAACGGTTAGTGATATTGATTTTGAACATGTAACTCCAATGCTGCCACAAGGAACATTTTGCATTGTAATATCAAATGAATCATCATTGCCAAATGTTCCTTTTGCTAATATATAATCGCAAATGCCTTGAAAATCAAATGATTTATCGTCAAATGTATTAAAATGTGAATCGCCCCATGCTGAACATATTCCTGGACAAATAATATTTGTACAATTCCATTTGCCATTATTACATTTACATGTATTACAATTTTCTTGAATTGTTGAATTTTCTCGATAACTTTTACCGCCATGATAGCATGGACATTTGTGATATTCAACGCATTCACCACTTGGAGTATCTAAAACATAACCTCTTTGGCATACACAACCAGCGCGACATATTGCCGGCGATTGATTAATTATTTCATGCATATTACGACAAGTTCTTGGTGTAATTGGTTCACAATTTGTTATTTCAAGATGTTTTGTATTAGTACAAATTGTTTTTAAATTAATTGCAGCGGGATATTGTTGAATTTCCATTGCCGTTGCTGGCGAACATAACCACAAACCACCTGCGCATGCGCATAAGTCTTGTGATTTAATTCCAGGACGTATTTCACGATGTCCTGCACTAAATTCCATGCCATTATATTCACATGGACATTGTCCAATAGGAATACACTCTCCATTGACATCTAGGGTTTGACCATCAGGACAATTGCATCCTTCAACGCATTCTTCTCGACAATTTTTATTGAAGGTTATGTCACTACACGATCGCGTACAACTGTTGCCACAAATTTGATACTGTTGATTATTTGGACAATGCAATTGACAAATATCAATATCTAAACGCCAAAGAATTTTTATATCAACTTCTGCGCATTCTTTTGCGTACGCAGCAAATGTTGGACACAAACAATATTCAATATTTGTTTCACACGCACACATATCGTACATACAATCGTCATAAAATGATTGTGGATCAACGTGCCAATGACAATTAGAAAATGTATCACTCCAAATTTTTGAACAATAATTCTTTGATGTTTCATAACGTTCTGGATTTAATTCACATGTGTGTTTAAATTGTTTCACTGGTATGTCATTACATTGTTCAGATGTTTTCCATTTATTTGCAAATGGAATAACAGATTGTTCAATGTCGCCCATTGGCGTAAGAAAATCATCCTTTTGATTGGCTGTAAATGTGCCACAAAGACCTTTTGTTTTATCATTAAATTTCGGCGGTGCATTTATATATATTCGTGAAATTCCATCCCACCATATTTCCAAACCATTTTCCATATTAATTATTATGAAAATACTGCTGGCAATACGAATTTTTGTATTTGATATTTCAAATGGAAGTTTTATTATTTCTTCATTGTTTATTAAAACTTGATGATGTTGTTTTAGTTTAATTGTTATATTTCCTGCGCGAATTGTCACAGATTTTGTACACGACGGCGCATCAGTCGATAAAGAAGTTAGTCCCATAACCTAAAAAAACCAAATAATATATATGGGGTATTCCACGCCAACTCATCCTACCAATGAACTTTGCATCTCCGATTTCGCTGAAACTTGGGCATTTTTTTCTACCCTCGAAATAGGGTGAGGTGATTTTTTTCAAATTTTTTTATCGAGCCGTTCAAGAGATATAAATTTTTGAAAATTTTGGGGTTTTTAATGTTCAAATGGCCATAACTTGGCCACGAATTCTCCGATTTGAGTCTTT
>JAQQBS010001423.1:7250975-7263621 GCA_030347275.1 Microctonus aethiopoides
ATGGGATAATGATGGGTTATAACTTTTTTTGAATTTTTTAAATTAATTATTTTCGTTTTTTTTCGATTTTATTATTTTATTATTATTATTTTATTTTATTATTATTATTTTATTTTATTATTCTTTCTTGATTTATTTATTGTATACATGTATACAATAAATAAAATACTCAATAAATTAAGAAAAAATAATAAAATCGAAAAAAAAAACGAAAATAATTAATTTAAAAAATTCAAAAAAAGTTATAACCCATCATTATCCCATTACGAAACTAGGCTTAAAATTTGTATTTTAGGGAGTAGTATTTTTGAGAATTTTTTGAGAAAAATCGAAAGATACAAACAGTCTCAAAATCCACATTTTAACTTTAAAATTAAAAAAAAAAATCAAATTCATCATTGATAATTTTTTGCATAAATTTTCCAGAAAGTTCATTAAAAAACAAAAATTTTGAAAAAAAAAAGACTCAAATCGGAGAATTCGTGGCCAAGTTATGGCCATTTGAACATTAAAAACCCCAAAATTTTAAAAAATTTATCTCTTGAACGGCTCGATAAAAAAATTTGAAAAAAATCACCTCACCCTATTTCGATGGGTAGAAAAAAATGCCCAAGTTTCAGCGAAATCGGAGATGCAAAGTTCATTGGTAGGATGACTTGACATGGAATGCCCCATATTTAATTGTTAAAATGTAAATATTTTATAAATAATATCAACTTACCTCGGAAATAGCTCCAGAACATGCAACATTTTCTGTTTCAACACTGTAATTATCTCCTTTAATCATATAATAATTACATTTACCCATAAAATCATAACGTTTTCCATCGAATGTAACATAATGAGGATCGCCAATGGCTGCACAACGAGCTGTACATAATATTTCTGTACAAATCCATTTGCCTGATGAACAAGTGCATGAATTACATTTTTTTGGAATTTTTGCACCAGGTTCAAACAATTTTCCACGTAAAGTGCAAGGACATTTATTAATAGAAATACATTTTCCTTCATGTAAAACTGTTTCATCAGGACAAACACAACCTTCTTCGCATTCAAAATCATCTGGTGAATTTATTTTCATATCACCATGACAAGTTGCTTGTGATTTTGGTGCACAAGCTTTGTAAATTTTTCCTCCTGTGCATTTCATTGCTAAAAAAAAAATCAAAATGGCGGATGAAAATTAATTGTTAATTTATTTATAATAAAGCAACTTTTTTATACTCACGACAAATATCATCGGAATGTTGCCATGCAATTGAATTAATTATACGATCATGATAGCATTGTCGTACATAAATATTCATTGTGTTGCATGCACATTTTCTTCTATCAATTTCTTTACAATTGCAATAATCCAATTGACAAGTATTTTTCAACATTGATAAATCAACGACTGTTAAACAAGCATCAAATCTTTTATCCGAAAACAATTGTGAACAAAATATTGTCGCTTGTTGTGATAAATCCGTTGTTGAATCACAAGAATTTACATCATTTGTTGACAACTCTTCACAAGTTTCTGGAAGATAAATGAAATTAATTATTTAATTTATCAATAATTTTACTTGAATTAAGTATAAAACTGACAAATGATTGATTAAATATAATAAATTAAGTTATTACAACTGTTTTTGTTGTTTTTTTATATGTAAAACTGTTTTCTAACCTAAAAAAAAAATTACAAAAAGTGGAAATTTACCATCAAAATTATTGACTTTCCAGTCAGTTATAAATGTTGCAATATTTTTTGGTTGACTACGATCATGAGTAGTTTTATCATCTTTTATATCTCCATTCATACGACCACATAATCCAGCAGTTTTATTCCACAATGATTCAAGCGCTTTTATCTGAACAAAATGGCCGCCGTCCCATTTAACAGTCGCGCCAATAGAATCCAACGATACAATTATAAAATGCGCCGCCATTTGAATACGTAATCCAGGAAATTGTCCAGGAATGGGTAGAATTTTCTTTCCCATTTTAATTACTGGATATCCATTGTCATTTAATTTTAATAAATATTCCTTTCCTTGTATATAAAATTTCAATATTTTATAACACAATCCACTATTATTTTTACAACCAAAACTATTTTGTGAGGTTATGGTAAAAGTTCCATCTTGAATTTCTTGAATTAAAGTATAAGAACAAACACTTTCAAAGCTATAAATAGCACCGTCAAATGTTTTATAATGAATTCCACCCCATGTAAAACAAGTTTTTGGTTTTGGAGTATTTTGTTTAACAATCATTGAAACTTCATTGAAATTTTCATAATAAATATCATGAAGGTTATTAATATTATTTTGTTCGATAGCTGAGTCAAAATTACGTACACTTTTCACGTCCTAAATGAAAATAAATTTATAATTAATGTTTATAAATAATTTAAATATCATTCGAAGAGATAATAAAATTATTATAATTAATTTTTGGTATACTTACTGATTTTTTTACAGTTGAAATATCATTTTCACTTTGATTTACTGATGACAATTTTGATATTGAAGTGCCTTGGATTATCCAGGAATGATTTGTTATTTTAATAAAAGAATTTTGGCTACTTTCAATCGGTACAATTTGATAATCAGATCCAGTTTTGCATTGTGGTATTGGTTGAGGTAGAAAAATGCCTTTATCATATGTGCAAATATATTGTAAAGCTGGTGAAAATGTAAAATCAACACCAGGTGGACAATTTAAAGTGCAAGAAAAAGAATTTGCATCGCCATTACAATTATATCCACCATTAAATGCGAGTTTTTGAACATTACATTCATCTTGTGCTGTAAAAAATGAATTTTATTATTTGTGTGATTGAATTAATTAATGTATAAATAATTGTTAAATTGCTTACAATATTGACATTGAGGTCCACGAAATGTTTGGGGACATTGACAGACATTTAATGGAAGACAAACACCACCATTTTCACATGGTGGTGAACAAATTGCTGCAAATAATAAAAAAACATAAGTGAGGTTAGGTTGACTAATTTATAAATTTTTGAATTAATTTATTTATGGAGTGAATATTTGTGTTTGAAACAATTTATTTATTGTTTAACAAACACCATTGTCTTTAATTAATGGTTCTTACGTTGGCAATCTGGAACTGTGATCCAATGTGACCTTGATGGAACCCAATTTCCATCATGACAATGTGAAATTGCAATTGCTGAACCGTCTGGAAATACAAAACCTTTTGCACACGTAACAGTACACATTCTAAACAAACAAATAAATAAATAATGTTAACAATTTGTTTGTTAACGAATATGAAAATTAAATGAAAATATTTATACAATTTTGTTTTAGAGTGTTGAATGAAAATGTTGAAAGAAAAATTAATTATTACTTTGTATTGCAATGTCGACGTGAATTTTGTACAGGTGGTGGAAAATTTAAACATGGTTTTATTTCATATTGACACTGGGGACCAGAAAAATTCTCAGCACATTCACATTCATTTGGATTTATACAAATTCCATTATTTTGACATTGTGGCAAACAAATGGCTAAAAGAAAAAATTAAATTAAATTTATAAATTACCATGAAATATTTTTGTTCTTTTATTTCATTTAATATTTTTATTAATACGTACGTTCACAGTGTGGCAATGTTGTCCATTCAGTTCCATCAATTTGCCATTCGCCATTGTGACAAATAATTGATAATTGATGTTCACCATTTGGAAATTGATAATTTGCATGACATTGTGCTCGACAACTATATTATTTACCAAATAAAATATAAAAATTAATAAATATCCAACACATTAGACTAATCTAATGAATAAAACAAAATAAAATGATATAATAAACAGCCAAAGTGAACTTGAATAGAAAAACTTTTCACATTTCTAACCTCAAAATTTTATAATCAAACAAAAAATTAAAATTATAATTCAAGTTCGGATAAAATATATAATTAAGTATTATCTTTATAAATTAAACTAATTATAATACTATTTTATATTATTCAAGCTTTTAAAATAGCTAAATATTATTTTTAATTAATATAACAATTCCTAACCTCACTTTCGAGCATTTAATACTTCCATAAATGGGAGCAGTTGGCGGAGTTTTACAATCAATGAAATTATTCTTCTTTATTGGAGATTTATTCTTCACACCAGAGTAATGATTAGTTTTTATTGGTCTATAATCATCATTGATCATTCCATCTTCATTCCTGATAAAAGAAAAAGAAAAAATAATCACACAATATTAAAATCAAAATTTTGATTGAACTCACGTATTTTGACTTTTATCAGGATTTATTTCTGTCGGAATATTTCTTTCGTACGTTATTGCATAAGAAATCAGTGTCAAAAGACACAAAGAAGATATTTGCAACATTATTTATTGCTTTTTAAAATGATTTATCGACAATAACCAAGAATTGAAATTTGAATTTTCATATTATTACAAAAAATAAATGGACAAACATTATTATCAACATCTACTTTGATGAAATATTTTTTATATAATGAATTCATTTATTGTTTATGCTTCTCTATTTATATAAAAAATAAATCGTCTCCTGAAGGAAACGGATAACCGATAAACTTGGGACGTAGCGCGCCATGATTTGATAAAATTTAATTGATTTAAAAAATGGGTCAACTAAATTAGAATTTTTTTATTTATATACATAAAATATAAATGCTGTATGATATTGTGTGTATGATAACATATTCCCCCCTTTTCCGGGGGATTCCCATATTATTTATATACTTTTAAACGACTTTCAAAGATGATATTCAAAAATTTTGAGGTTATGGTCATGGGTATTTTATACTTTTATCATCATGATGATTAATCACGGATATGATTCATGAAAATAAATATAAATATTAATAAAAATTGGGATAAAATATCAAAATCAATAAGTTATTTATATATTCCATATTTTTTTGATTAAATAAAAATTAATTTTCTATTTTGCTACAGAAATTTATTTTATACTTGTTGATATATTTATATAATGGCTATAATAAACATGAAAATATTAATATTACATGTTGAGATTAGATAAACCAGGTCAAACCACAACGTTAATTAATAAACTGATTAATTAATTAAATAAATACAACATATTATACAATCATAACCTCAAATAGTCATACATATAAGGAAATGCATTTTATTTTTATCAAATCTCTTTATTTTATTTTCATTCAGCCGTTTTGTATAAATAATAATCAATTCTTATTACTATAAATATTACCGTCTTGATGTTTATAAAGTTTAACAATCAAAAAAATTGATGTAACAATTATAAAAATTATATTTTTCTTGGACGGACCATTTATAAATAGCTAAAATTATATATAAATTTTCTCTTAATTTCATAATAATAATAATATTGTATATATCTGTCGATTATTATAAACATTTGTAAATATTGTTTTGTGTAAATAATAGCTGCGATTCAGCAAGATAATTATTTTGCTTTGGAAATTATTTTCATCACTATTATTTAATACTGCTATGAAAAAAAATTGAAAAAATAAAATTCTAATTGTCAATTTATTATTTCAACAATTAATATTTATGCGTCGATTTATTCATTTAATTGTTTATTTTAATTGTTGATAGTATTGAGAATTTTTAGGTTATTTCAATTGTTGATAACATTTAGAATTTTTAAGCCATTTTAATTGTTGATAATATTGAGAATTTTTAGGTTAAGCATGTGTGTAATCGTGATTGATAAATTCTGCTGGTTCTTCATATCGCGATCGCCAAATTTCATAATAAACTTTATCTGTTATATTATCAAAATACGTGATATTAAATTCTTCAGTCAATGCCAATTTCCAAACCTAAATAAAAATCAAAAAACAAATTAATAAATACAGAAAAATAAGTAGTAAAAAAAAATAAAAATACAATTATAATTCTAAAATAAAATCTTACAATTAACTAATTCATACAATAATTTGTAATTATCCTAATAATTAAACACAAATTAATATAAAATAAGTAATAATTGATTTAAATATTAAAAATATAGGTTAGGAATTTGAATATTAAAATTATTTAAAATATAGGTTAGGAACTTAAATATAAAAATGATTTAAAATATAGGTTAGGAATTCAAATATAACAATTATTTAAAATATAGATTAGAAATTTGATTATTAAAATGGTTTAAAATATAGGTTAGGAATTTAAATATCAAAATTATTTCATTTTAATAATAAAATTAATATAAATGAATATTAAATAATTTACCTCGTTCTCTGGTAATTTTGTTGGCGCTAATTTATTCCCATAATGTCCCATACAATTAAAAACATTTAAATGATACAAAATATAATTAATTGTATATAATTTATCAGATTCAGCAACGGTAAATGTAATTGATTTTGGCGAACAACAATTTTTATCATCTGGTGGATATAATGCATGTGTAAAATAATTTGATGGTTTAGCAACACCCCATAATAACAATTGCAATGAATAACCATGAAATATTCCTCTCATACGATAATCTCTGGTGTCCAATGGATGAATATTTAACATTGATAAATGTTTTCCAAGATAAAAATCTTCATTTTTCCAATATTTTCCACTTGATGAACATTTATAATTATCATCAAATGTTTCGATTATTTTCCTAAATGATCCACGACTCAAAACATATCCAGCTTGTGCTACATTATAAGTTTGACCCCATAAACTAATTGGATGACCCAAATAATAATCATTATTAAAATCTAATCCAGCAACAAAATATCGTAAATTTTCCAGCAAAATTATTGTGTCATCTTTAATAAAAATTGTCCATTGTAATAATTTATTATCAATATTCCATATATAATTCATTACTTCACATAACATTTGCCATGATGATGTTAATTTTATTGATAATTTCAATACTGGTATTTCATTGTCCATTAATTTTTCACTAAAGAAATATAATTTATTGCAACGTGAACCCCAAGTGTCTTTTATTGCTTTTGCTAATTTTATTTTATTTACAAAAACGATGCAAATAATGTGAATTTTTTCTTCAAGCCAATTTGATTCTAATAATGTATTATTATTGTTTATTAATTTGTTATTGTATTGATGATAATCAATATTAATATTTGATATTTTAATATTATTTTTTTTCAGCCATTTTTTATATTCCAAATGTTTTTTATTTTTATTTATCATCAGCCATTTTCCATTTATTAATTTTTGATATTGTTCATTTTTACATAATTCTGATGTTTCATCATTGCAAATATTATTGTAATTATTAATTGTTGTTAAATTAATAATATTGTTGTCACTTTGTTGAATTTTAAGTGTGAATGTGGCGAAAAAACCAATAAAAAATCCAATGATAAATATCGATTTACTTCTCATTAAATTCACAAACATATTGTTAACAATGTGTTGATAAATAATGTATAAACAAATAGTTTGTAACAATATTCAAACATATTTTGTGAAATATTTACAATCATAACCTCAAAATAAAAATTGTTGACGTTGAAATTGAAACAAATTTAATATAGGCAATCACATAACCTCAAAAATGTACTTTACTATGTTTTATTAAATATAATTTGATTATAATTATAACATTATTCACAACTTTCACATTATTTATAATATTAAATAACAAATGTATGTAAAAAATTACATTGAAATGTTATAATTATTAATAACAATTGTGAGTAAAATATAGAGCAATTGCGTGGTTTTTTTTTTTAGCTATTTATTTATTATTTATTATTTTTTTACGCGCCTATGAGAAATATCTAGTGAATATTTTATGGGGAATTTCGTGTTACTATTGTTTGAAAATAATAATTGATATTTTTTAAATTATTTCAATTTTATCGATAATCGATATTGTTGAAATTTATAAAAATACATAAAAAAATGATAAATATGTATTTTATTTAAACAATATAAATGCAAATTATTGTAAAATTGTTAATAAAAACCTCCCATTTATATATTTATTACAATTAATTTTGTAAATAAAATGTATATCTAAATTGATCAAAAAGTGAGGTTATAAAAACTTGAAAACTTTTATTTATTCATTTTTTTATCATATCAAATTAAAATTCATCTAGAAAATCAATTATAATTACAAATATAAACAGAATTAACTATAAATTATCAAAAAAAAGTATAAACAAATTGACTAATAAATGACAAAACTATTAAATCGTAGAATGAAACATTTTACAAAGTAAAAATTATTTAAAAAATGAGTAATTTTTTCCTATCTACAAGTTTACAAGTTCCTTAAATGAAAATTAAATAAATATTATCAAAATGACTAAATCTCGTGATAATATTTGGGACACTAGCTGACAAATTTCTAAATTTATAACAAATTAATTCAAAAAAAAAAAAAAAAAAAAAACAGAAATTATTGATAAAATCTTCGTTCAATTTGTAATTCCATAAGGTCGTAAATGATATATCAAATATTCCAAGACATACATCATATTCGGTGGCACATAATGAAAAGAAATAGCATAATCTGAACAACAATCAAGACCATCTTTTGTTTCATGATAAGCCATTTTCCAATACCAAGTATTTTTTTCTAATTTTTTTAATTTAGGTATAATATGATGCTCTGGAATCATGGGAAAAAATCTACCTCTTCCATAACCATCACGTGTATCAACTGCTTTAACTTCAACATTGTTAAGACATTTTCCCATTTCAACGTCTTCATCGCCGCCATTATCTTGACGACATTTATCTTTATCTGGCAGTGAATCTTCAATAAATCGACGTAATGCCTCTTTGCTAAGAACATAACCTGCACCACCGCTCATATATCCTTGTTTCACAAATGGCTTTAATCGACTACCAAAATACAGAGGCTCTGATGAATTATATGATGATAGCATAAGTCGTAAATTTTCCACTATGACATATCTGAAAATTAAATTTTTATTTGTTTAAATATCATCAGTTGAAGAATTATTTAAAATATTTAATTGTAATTGTTTGAAATTCAATAACATTGTTAATTTATGTTCTTTTTTTATTCTAAATGTATAATTAAAACAGAATTTGGATTAAATTTCAAATTTAATTAATAAAAAAAAAAAGTGAGGTTATGAAAATGTTGAAATTTGATTTATTTTAATAATTAATAAATAGTAACAAAATAAATAATAAGATTATTAATTTCTGTTTTTTTTTCCTCCTCCTGAATATATAACCAAAACAGAGTTTCAAATAAATTTCAAATTTCAATAATAAAAAAAAATGAGGTTATAAAAATGTTGAAATTCGATTTTTTTTACTAATCAATAAATAGTAACAAAATAAATAACAACATTATTAATTTTTGTTTTTTTTTCTCTTCCTGAATATATAATTAAAACAGAATTTTAATTAAATTTCAAATTTCCGTAATAAATAAAAAAAGTGAGGTTATGAAATGAATAAATTTGATTTACTTCAATAATCAATATAAAAAATCGATAATTTCTGTTTCCTTTTCCCCAAAAAACTCTGATTATAGTATAATCTACTTCAAATATTGATTAATTATAAAATTATACTCACGTATCATCATCTGCTTTCATAAACCAATCAACATCATTAATGTAATTTTTATAAACATATTTAAAAGCTTCTTTGGTTTTTGCCCAAAGATTATTTCTACCTTCTCCAACTGACAATGCCACAGATGGTAAATTTGTGTCTGTAAATAATTATTTATATCATTAAAACACAACAAAACAATGTGACGATAAAATTATTTTGAAAATTAGAATTTTTGTTTGAATAAAAAATCAATAAATCCAAGTTCTATAATTGAGGTTATGTCGATAAACAGAATTAAAAAATTAATAAAATAATAAAACAATCAAACATTTATTTAATCGACTGTTATTTTCTTTATATCTTTTAGCAATGCTCCAAGATTGTCTATCAGCTTGACTTCTATTTTATTGATAATATAAATAATAAAATGATAACGAAAAAATTCAATTAATGTGAGATAATTATCGAAGAAAAAATATCAATGTTTTTTTTTTCTGATAAATGAAAAACTATTGTGTTCTTTTTCTGATTGCTGTATACACTCAACTACTTGAATTAATAAAATTATTATTATTTAAATAAAACACAAAATTTGTAAAGCAAAAAAAAAAATCAAAAATTGAATTTTTTTAATTATAATTTAAATATGTAAATTAATAATTTTTGTGATTTACCATTGATTGAGCTCATGAATAACAAAACATTGCAACGTTTTCCCCACGTAGCTTTCACATGTTGAGCTTTTTTTTTATGATTTGTTGGTCCAGTCATAATCCAACAAAGTACACGAATGTCCTGCGACATTTCCTGGGCAATTTTATCATTATTTTTGTGAGATTTATCATCATCACTGTGAAATCCTACCGTAAAATCATCATCCTTCGATAAAAATCAAACCAAAAAAATAAATAAAATTATTTTTTTTATCAATAAAAAATATTTTTACAAGAAAAAAATGTTCAAAAATTACCTCAAAATCTTCTTGATAATTATTTCCACTACAGAATGAGCTCACTAAAATACCAAAAATACTGATAATGCAAAATAACAATACAAATTTATAAAATATTGTAATTTTAGGAATGTAACGTTGTCCACAAATATTGTCTGAAAATAAAAAAAAAAATATTTGAATTATTTTAACAAATAAATTGTTATTTTTATAAATAATTAACAAACTTACGGTTAATATTCCATTTTCCATACATTACGTTATTTAACAATACGTGATTATCAATAATATTGCATCTGGAATTATATTTTAATTATTTTAAATATTATTTGAAAATACAAAGTTGGAAAATTATAACATAACCTATTTGTGTAATACTTACGTGTATTTCTCAACAGATATAATTGGTGATGAAGATAACAAACGACATAAAAGTATGATATTAATTGTGATAAAAGTGATAACTTATTTTCATCATCCCATTTTTGTCCTCGTGCTTGCTTGGACTCCAAGCCTTGGATGTATCTAAAAAAAAAAAAGATATTTAGCACGCGTTTGGCGTTGCTATGATACCGTTAATGTAAAATTGTTAATACTTATAGTTGATAATAATTAAAATATCATGTTTATTATACCGACAATTGATATTAAAGACTTTGTAGATGATAATGTAGTTTGAATCTTTGAATTCTCGCAATAAAATAAAGTGAGGTTATGAAAATGTTGAAATTTGATTTATTTTAATAATCAATAAATAGTAACAAAATAAATAATAACATTATTAATTATTATATTTTTTCCCTTCTAAATATATAATTAAAACAGAATTTCTATTAAATTTCAAATTTTCGCAATAAAAAAAAAATGAGGTTATGAAAATGTTGAAATTGATTTATTTTAATAATCAATAAATAGTAACAAAATAAATAATAACATTATTAATTATTATATTTTTTCCCTTCTAAATATATAATTAAAACAGAATTTCTATTAAATTTCAAATTTTCGCAATAAAAAAAAAAATGAGGTTATGAAAATGTTGAAATTGATTTATTTTAATAATTAATAAATAGTAACAAAATAAATAATAACATTATTAATTATTATATTTTTTCCCTTCTAAATATATAATTAAAACAGAATTACTATTAAATTTCAAATTTTCGCAATAAAAAAAAAATTGAGGTTATGAAATAAATAAATTTGATTTACTTCAATAATCAATATAAAAAATCAATAATTTCTGGTTCCTTTTCCCCAAATAAACCTGATTATAGTATAATTTGAAGGTTAATTCATCAAATATACTAAAATAAATCCACAAATTATAAAAATATCGATAAATATTTATATATCTATGTAAATATATACAAAAATATTTTTAATTAAAAATACTTTGATAATTCTTTGACTAATTTTCAATTCCATACGGTCTTAAATGATACAAAAAATATTCAAAGACATACATCAAGCTTGGTCGTACATAATGAAAAGAAATCGCAAGATCTGAACAACAATCAATTCCATCTTTCGTTTCATCTAAAACATAAGTCCAATACCACGAAAGTTTCATCATATTTTTGAAGTTCGGTATAACATGATGTTCAGGTACAAGTGGAAAAAATCTGCCACGTCCATATTTATCACGAGTATCAACATATTCAACATCAACATTTTTTAAACAATCAGCAATTTCAACATCTTCAGCCCCATCATTAGTTTGACGACAAAATTTTGGATTTGTCACTGAATCTTCAACAAATCGACGCAATGCTTCTTTGCTGAGAACATAACCTGCACCACCATTCATATAACGAGTTGATTTAGCTTTCAAACGACATCCAAAGTACAATGGCATTGAAGTGTTGTAAGATGACAACATAAATCGTAAATTTTCCAAAATTACATATCTAAATGGATATAATATAAATAATTATTAATGATATATATGGGGCATTCCATGTCAAGTCATTCTACCAATGAACTTTGCATCTCCGATTTCGCTGAAACTTGGGCATTTTTTTCTACCCATCGAAATAGGGCGAGGTGATTTTCTTCAAATTTTTTTATCGAACCGTTCAAAAGATCAATTTTTGAAAATTTTTGGGGTTTTTAATGTTCAAATGGCCATAACTTGGCCACGAATTCTCCG
>JAQQBS010001423.1:7286872-7297079 GCA_030347275.1 Microctonus aethiopoides
TTATAACAATTATTCATACATAAATTAATCATTAAACAACAAATTTTCATTTATATTTCTGATTAAATTTTTTTTTTTTGATTCCTAACCTAAAAATGTCGAGTAATTTAATATTTTTTTTTCAATAAATTATGGAATAATTCATTTATTTTTTATTCCAAGGTCTCATTAATGTTATAAATAATGTTTTATCTGCGTTGATTGGGAAATATCATACTAAATGTCGATAAAATTTCCCAAATCGAGTTAATTAAATTGATTATTTGACTGAAATATAATAAAAAAAAAAAAGAAAACAACCAGTACGATGTTTAATTCCTAAGAACTATTAATTATAATTATTATTAAATATTCTGCTTATCGCAATACTCATTATATACTCATACAAATATATCTTTTCATATTCCTGTGGTCAATGATAAAAATTTATTCATTATTATATTTTAATAATCACTCACAGAAACGTCATCCGTTGGATAAAGCAAAAGTTCACGTTGTGGATCATTTTGTAATAGTGTTTTGTTCTTTAAAACAAAACTTTCAAAGTCTATTGGATCAACTAAATGCGGTTTATTCTGAAATAAGAAAAAAAAAACCAAAAAAAAAAAAATTAATCAACCAACAAATATACATAAAACAATAAATAACAATTAAAACTATCAACTAATTATCAAATAATATCAATAACAATATTTATAACAATTATTCATACATAAATTAATCATTAAACAACAAATTTTCATTTATATTTCTAATAAAAAAATTTCATTCGATTCCTAACCTAAAAATATCGAGTAAAAATATATTTTTGTAAGTGTTATTGATGTAAGGGTATAAAAATAGAATTCTCATTTTGAATTATTAGTTTCTTGGTGGCTGAAGCGTGTCAAATTCTTCTAAACGAGATTAAAAATATATTAAATGTCTTTTTTTTTTATGTATGAAAAATGTCCCAAAATTCGCGCAAGAAATAACATAGCAGTAACACTTGAAATCTTGCGTTAATTCTGGGACACTCTTATTATATATAATAATATATATTTAGTGTATATTTTTTTTTAGTGTATATATTTGTATATATATATATACCTGTACTGTACTCTCGCGAACCACCTGAGATACAGTTTCTCTCAATTGGGCGGCCATGCCGGGTTTCCCCAGTGCCCGTGAAAATTTTCTTTCACTCATATTTATTAATAATTAAACTTCACTTTCATAATTGCATTCATTAAGATTTAAATAATGTAAATAATAATGCACACAATATACACATATATTTTTTGAAGCCGAATCACTCAATGCACTGGCCGCTGCCATGTTCATTTTGCAGGGGGTTATGTTACTAGAAAATTATTACTAGTATATAGATATATACATGTAAATTATAATTATTGTATTTATACCAAATTATTTGGGTTAAATTTCCCTAGATGTTCATGATGTCATGGCGAATTTGGAATTATGATTGGTTGTGAGGGGTTTGGAGCATTTGGCGCGAAAATATTTGAATATGTTTTTGTGTGTTTAGATTGTATTGAACGAAAAGTGAGGTTAGGATGGACGTAGTTGATTGTAGGAAATGTAAATGTTTGTTTATTTAACAGTTTTTTTTGGGTTATAATTGATTGAATTGAATTATTACAGTTGAATATTTATTTTTGTGAGTGATTGAAGCGACATCGTGTGGTTCTATTGTCAACTACGTTGGAAATTTCATTTTCTTGAGAGACGTTTTCAGGTTGGGAAAAAATTATTTTTGGAGTTATTCGTTGGAAAAAGAGGTTGTAAATACTCTGAAATTGTTTAAATAATAATTAACAAGTCGATGGAGCATTTATAAATTGTTTTTTATTCATTTTTTTATTAAATCTCAAGATTTTTTTTTAATTTACCACTCTGAATATTCCCATGTTGCGCGCGCACAAAAGTGTGGATAAATTCTAAATAATATCAGAGAAGAAAAAATTGTTGAAAATAATCAATTATTCCACTACAAATAATCATTAAATCAAATATTATTGCAGATTCAACACATAATTACATGAAAATATCGAAGAATAATTAATTGAGGTTATGTAAACTTCCGAAAAAAAAAAAAAAAAAATCAAACTTTAATATATAAATTCCACTCTTACCGACATTAATTGTGCGCATGCGCCAGATTTAATTTCAAATTATTTTATTCCTCATTCAGGTGGGGCATTTTTATAGGTTATATTTGGTAACTATGCTGCGCGGGCGTATACCTGCGTGAATTTTTGAGTGTGAGAGAGTAGAACATACGTCTGTGAGTTGCAAATGGTGGACAGACTGTCATCGTTGTATCGTTAACATCAGGTAAGAGAAAAAAAAAATTTATTAAAACAAATCATTACGACATTAACTCATAAATTATCAATCGAGTATAATTAATCATATTCAATCATTATCACATAATTAAATTATCTCTTGTCAATTATTCATTCAATTAATAATTTCATTTTATTTCTAGGATGAAATATCACCAACGCATTTCATTTTTTTTTGCTTCTATTACGTAAAAAAAAAAAAAAAATTATTGCACAATATGAAAATAGTTTGATTTAATTAATCAAAATTATGCTGCATTAGCTTGTTTTAATTAATTATAACTATAATTACAGGTTATCTGCATTCGTGGAATTAAATTATTACCAGTAATTTTATTATCACGTTGTGATAACACGTTCTGGTTGATTGATGCCGGAATATAACCTAATTTTCATCCACTCGCACATACACACTTTTAAATATGCATATAATATATATACATATGAGTATTTAATAGCTATATATTAAAATTAAAAGATATTTACCGGCTGTTGTGTAATCTTGGCACAAAGTCTATTTAATTCAATTTCATTTTTTTTTTATTTCTTTCATTATTAATGTCGTTTTATAACCTCAATTTGCTATAAAATGTCTCGTGTGTTAATTTTTAACCACATGACAGTACTTTTTCAAATATTCCATGACATTGAAATAAGAATTTTACATTAAAGTGTAAATTGATTTTACATAACCTTCAAATATTTGTAATAATTTTAAAATCAATTTTTAATGTCGTTTTATAACATCAATTTGTTATAAAATGTCTCGTGTGTTAATTTTTAACCTTATGACAGTACTTTTTCAAATATTTCACGATATTTAATTAAGATTTTCACATTAAAGTGTAAATTACTCTACATAACCTTGAAATATTTACAATAATTTTAAATTCAATCATTATTTTTTCTTCTATCACTTGAAATTCTTTATGAATTAGTCAGAGATGTTGATTAGAGTTAATAGTTTATTATCTATTAATATTTATACTCTCTTTATTGATAAATAATTAGTGCAATATTTCCTAGAAAAATTTCGAGGTTAGAAAATGAAAAGTAAAATTAATGTTCACATTGAATTATTGTGTCGGTCACATTGTGACGTCGATTTCTTTGGCATTGAACCAAATATCAGTGTGTATGTAATTCATTTATGTCAGCAAAAACTATTTATTATTGTGCAATAGATAAAAATAGAATTCGAATTTTTTTTTTCTTTCTTTTATTATTCATTGTTTTGTTATTTATTTTCGTCATTGATATAATCGTTTTTAATTATCCAGACAGTCTGAACTTCCGTGAAAAACAAATAACCTGATAAAATTGTTAAAGATTAAGATAACAAAACGTTTTTTTTTTTTTAATTCTATAACAAATTGATTTATTTATTTTATTTTTATCTAGTCTATAAATTGATATCAACGATATTTATCATTATATCAATTCCTCATGTCTGTGGTAATGGTTCCAAGCAGTAAAAATTAACAAAAATAATTAATAATTTCAAGTTTAAACAATTTTTCAATTTTTATTCCAAATTTTTTGATCAATAATAATTCATAAATATTCAGAATATTTTGTTTATGTTTAAATAAAATAATTTACATTGTATAATAGAGTTTGTTTGATTAATTATTAATATTAAAATGTAATGACAATTATTAAATTATTAAGATGATTAATGATTTCTAATTTTTTTAATCTTTTTATTTATTAATTTCAGGCAAAAATGTATAAAGCTCGGGCAGTTTTGAGTTCATTTACTCCATTCGCACCACGTCTATGTGGTGGCGAAAGATTTTCATCATGGCTAGTTAGAAGTCATCCACTAAATCGAACATCGCAAATAATTGTTGCTGCAGGGCCATCAAGAAAATATGCAGGAAAAGCAGCAACAGAACCATTTTTGAATGGCAGTACAACGTCTTATGTTGAAGAAATGTATAATGCATGGCTCCAAGATCCTCACAGTGTTCATGTGGTATTTATTTTATTTTATTTGAAATCAAAATGAAGATTTTGATTGAATTAACCTCAAAATTTAATTAAATACTGCAGATATAAAGTCTAAAAATTGATTTAAATATTTAAAACGAAGATTTTGAGTGAATTAACCTCAAAATTCAATTAAATATTGCAGATATAAAGTCTAAAAATTGATTTAAATATTTAAAACAAAGATTTTGATCGAACTAACCTCAAAATTTAATTAAATACTGCAGATATAAAGTCTAAAAATTGATTTAAATATTTAAAACGAAGATTTTGAGTGAATTAACCTCAAAATTTCATCAAATACTTCAGATATAATATCTAAAAATTGATTTAAATATTTAACACGAAGATTTTGAGTGAATTAAACTCAAAATTCAATTAAATATTGCAGATATAAAGTCTAAAAATTGATTTAAATATTAAAAACGAAGATTTTGATTGAATTAAACTCAAAATTTAATTAAATACTGCAGATATAATATCTAAAAATTGATTTAAATATTTAACACGAAGATTTTGAGTGATTTAACCTCAAAATTTAATCAAATATTTGTAATATAAATTCTAAAAATTGATTTAAAAATTCAAAATGAAGATTTTGATTGCATTAACTTCAAAATTCAGTCAAATACTTCAGATATAAATCCTAAAAATTGATTTAAATATTCAAAACGAAGATTTTGATTGAATTAACCTCAAAATTCAATCAAATACTTCAAATATAAATTTAAAAAATTTAAAACGACGATTTTGATTGCATTAACCTCAAAATTAAATCAAATATAAATCCTAAAAATTGATTTAAAAATTCCTAACGAAGATTTTGATTGCATTAACCTCAAAATTAAATCAAATACTTCAAATAAAAATCCTTAAAATTGATTTAAAAGTTCAAAATGAATCAGCTAATGAAATAATATAATTTTTCCAGTCATGGGATGCATTTTTCCGGAATAGTACAGCTGGAGCAGCACCTGGATTAGCTTATCAAGCACCACCATCGCTAGCATCAAATTATAGTCAAGTTCCACTTGGTTCACTTTTACCAGCACTTGGTGGAAGTTCACAAATTGGTCAAGTGCCTGTGAATGAAAAAATTATTGATGATCATTTAGCAGTCCAGGCAATTATTCGATCCTATCAGGTAAGTGAATAATTTTTTTCTTTTAGTTTAGTTTATTATATTGATATGTTAGTTATTTTTAAGTTTATTGGAGGAATATGCTTTGAATCACCACCTCCCAATGGAGAAAATTTAAATTGACAATATTTTATTGGAATAATGTTTTGATAGTGCATGAATTTCAGGAGAATTTTTTGCAAATGAAATATCAATTTTCTAAGTAATTGCGAAGAGGAAATTAATTATTGGTTCAATGCTCTGCATGATGATGTGTTAGGATGCTTCGTTTGTGGTGAGTATTTTTTTTTTCTTTGTTTTATTGACGGAGTATTACTCTGGATATTTGAGAAAAAAAATTCCCACCAAAGATGAGCTCTTTTTTTTATTTTAATATTAAGTATTTTCTAAATCAATTTGAAATTTTTCCATTCTCATGTGTTTAATTGGATTTTTCTCGAAAACTATCAACTTTACAGCAAAAGTTAATGAGACCTTTTTTGTGGGAAATCGAATTTTCTACAGAAAAGTATTCTTAAGTAACAACCGTAGAGTTGATAGTTTTCGAGAAAAATCCAATTAAAATAATATCATGCAATTTATAGAGGACCAATTCAAGGTTCAAATTCTTATATGTTTGATTGGATTTTTCTCGAAAACTATCAACTTTACAGCAAAAGTTAATGAGACCTTTTTTGTGGGAAATTGAATTTTCTACAGAAAAGTATTCTTAAGTAACAACCGTAGAGTTGATAGTTTTCGAGAAAAATCCAATTAAAATAATATCATGCAATTCATAGAAGACCAATTCAAGGTTCAAATTCCTATATGTTTAATTGGATTTTTCTCGAAAACTATCAATTCTACGGGTTTTTATCAAGAAGACTATTCTGTAGAAAATTCAATTTCCTACAAAAAAGGTCTCATTAACTTTCGCTGTAAAGTTGATAGTTTTCGAGAAAAATTCAATTAAACATATAGGAATTCCAACTATTTATATCTTGAATTGGTCCTCTATAAATTGACATTATTTTAATCAGATTTTTCTTAAAAACTATTAACTCTATGGTTTTTAATGAAGAGAACAATTCTGTAGAAAATTTTATTACCTACAAAAAAGGCCTCATTAACTTTTGCTGTAAAGTTGATAGTTTTCGAGAAAAATCCAACTAAACATATAAAAATGGAAAAATTTCAAATTGATTTAGAAATTACTTAATATTAAAATTAACAGCTCATCTTTAGTGGGAATTTTTTTTTCAAATATCCAGACTAATATCCCGTCAATAGAGCAACGAAAAAAAAATATTACTCACCTCAAACAAAGCACTCTAATAATGTACACTACGTTGCATTTATTTTATTTTATTCATGCCAAAAATTTCAAATCTACAAAATATCTTTTCAATAATTATTTTCTCTTAGTTTATATCACCAATTAATTTTTTTCTCCAATGTTCTAGTGTTCACTATCTAGACTTTTATCAATTCCAAGTGATATTAAATAATAATTCACAAATAATTGATCAATTTAAAAACATAATGATTAAATTATCAAAAATTTTCGATTTATCTTCAAGATAAAAATCAAATAAATCTTTCAATATTATATCAAATCATATAACAAATAGAACCAGCTTTCTTTTTAATAGGTTTAAGGTTAAAAACTTGTTGGCATGAGTAAAAATAAAATAAAACATTTCGTATTTTCATAATTAATTTTGCTATTTTTCAAAATTTATTTTTTGGGGGCTATTCATGACTCATTATTTAAATCCATGATAATAATTAAATTTTATCGTTTCATTAACTCATTTGTTTATTTATACAATCATTTATTTACATTAGATGTCGAAAAATTGATATAATAATTAATAATTAATTAAAAAATTGAAGAAAAAAAATTTAATTTACAAAATAAATTTATTTCAATATTTTTTCTTCGATTATTTTATTATTTAGTTTGCTGGCATTTATTATTATTCTTGTTTATTGAATTATGAAGAAAAAAAACATCCAAATTGAAATATAATTTAGGCACGAGGTCATTTAGTTGCCGAATTGGATCCCCTGGGTATTATGAGAAATGATGCAGTGCATACACATTATGCAGCCCGAAAAGGGGCACCAGAGCTTGTTCTACGTCAATATATGCTTGGTAAGGTTTTCTGAAATATAAATGAAGAATTATATATTTTTTTTTTTTATATTCGCAGATTAAATTTATTTTGAATTCGAACAAATAAATAACAATGAATGGTATAAGGTTGGTTTGTTTGTGAGGATTATTTTTTTTCTTTGGTCTATTGATGGGGATATTACTCTAAATATTAAAAAAAAAAAAATTACTAGTAAAGATGAGCTGTTAATTTTAATATTAAATAATTTCTAAATTAATTTGAAAAATTTTTGTATTTAGTTTTAAGGGGTAAATGTCAATTTTTTTTTTTGGTTTTTCTCGAAAACTATTGACTTTACAGGGAAAGTTGATGAGACCTTTTTTGTAGGGAATTGAATTTTCTATAGAATAGTATTCTTGAGTAAAAACCGTAGAGTTGATAGTTTTTGAGAAAAATCTAATTGAAATAATATCATGCGATTTATAGAGGATCAATTCAAGATTCGAATTTTCATATGTTTAATTGGATTTTTCTCAAAAACTATCAACCTTACAGCGGAAGTATATAAGACCTTTTTTGTAGGAAATTGAATTCCCTACAGAAAAGTATTCTTGACTAAAAACCGTAGAGTTGATAGTTTTTGAGAAAAATCTAATTGAAATAATATTATGCGATTTATAGAGGACCAATTCAAGATTCAAATTTCCATATGTTTAATTGGATTTTTCTCGAAAACTATCAACCTTACAGCGAAAGTATATAGGACCTTTTTTGTAGGAAATTTGATTTCTTACAAAAAAGCTCATATATACTTTTGCTGTAAAGTTAATAGTTTTTGAGAAAAATCCAATTAAAATAATATCATGCAATTCATAGAGGACCAATTCAAGATTCAAATTCCCATATGTTTAATAGAATTTTTCTCGAAAACTATCAACTCTACGGTTTTTACTTCAGAATACTATTCTCTAGGAAATTTAATTTCCTACCAAAAAGGTCTCTTTAACATCTGCTGTAAACTTGATAGTTTTCGAGAAAAATCGAAAAAACCATAAAATTCGAGCAAAAATCGGTTTTAACATTTTTTACCGATGGGGCAATCCACAAAAAATAATTCACTGATAGACACTTTCAAAGATTATACATCCCTGTATTATTCCCGCTAAGAACCAATCAAATACCATAAAATGCCGCGAAGCTATCCATAAATGAGAAAAAAAAAAATTGAGATTTTCCCGTTAATTAAATAGAAAAATTTTAAATTGATTTAGAAATTACTTAATATTAAAATTAACAGCTCTTCTTTGGTAGGAATTTTTTTTTTTTGAATGTTTAGAGTAATATTCCGTCAATAGAGTAAATAAAAAAAAATAGTCCCCATAAACAAAACACCCTAATGAATATATTTTATCCAAAGTTCCAGCGGTAAAAAGAAGAATTTTTTTTTTAATTCTTCGTAAATTTATCAAAATGACGAAATTAAATTAAGTTCATAATTTCACAGTGCATATTTGCATATAAACATTGCGTCTGATACTGAAAATGCTTATTTTATGCTGAAGATCTTGACTCCAGGGACAAAATTAATCATCATTTATTTTTTTCATTTTTTTTTTTTTTTTCATTGAAAAAAAAAATTTTAATTATCATAAATTGAAATGCCGAATTGTTTTTATGCTTTGCATGTGTCTTTTCTTATTATCAAGGCTTAATTAACAATTGTTTGTGAATGTCTGCACGTAATTAATGCCAATAAATAATTTCTGAAGCTTAAAAAAATTTAATAAACAAAAAATTTTTTTTTGTTTCAATTTTTTTTATTTACTTTTTTATTTTATATTAATATTTTATTGCATTTGGGATTATTTAATACACATTTTGCTCCATTTTTGGGAGGTGTTCGGTGAGAATTAAAATAATTATAAATTAATTTGAAGAAATAACAAAAATTTATCATGAAAAAAAATTCGAAGCAAAATTTTCATGTTTTTATTTATTTTTTTTTCATTTGTTTATTTATTTGTATTATTTTTATTTGATTTATTGATAATATTCAGATTATTTTCCATACTACGATTTGGTATTTAGATGAATTTTTTGAGAATTTTATTAATTAGTAAACAAAATATAAATAGGGAAGATGAAAATCGTTAAATTGACAGATTCGAGGTCATCATATTGCTAAATTGGATCCACTTGGAATCAACAGCGCTGATCTTGATGATAGACATCCACAAGAATTGCTCTATAATCATTATGCATTCGGTAAGCAAATAAAAAAAGCAAAAAACAAAATTTTACGGGGCCAAAATTAATTTTTTTATTAATTTTAATTTTAATTTTCGAATTTTATTTTATTTTTCATTATTTATTCACATCTCATTGTCAATCAATCATTATTTACTTCATGACAATCATGTGAATCGAAAATTAGTCTTTAAATTTATCTAGAAAATTTTTTTTTATTTCATTTTTTAATTTTTTTTTAGAAATTTTTTTTTTTTTCACTTTTTATTATCAACGTTTTATTCACTCTTCTTTTTCTTACGACTTGTCCACACGCAGTCTCACTCAATGATGTCGAATCAGTAAATATAAAGTCGATGAAATAAGAAAAAAAAATTTTT
>JAQQBS010001423.1:7309162-7321293 GCA_030347275.1 Microctonus aethiopoides
AATTTTTTTTTTGTTTTTTTTTGTTGTGAGGGAAAAAAATTGATGATAAATATTGAGACGTGGGTGTTCGTAAATAATGTTGTTAAGATGTGTTAGTGGTGGACTATAAGCGTTTTAATACGCGTAACATTTTAGTTTTGTAACGACGTTGCCGCGAATATTTTCTCACTTGGTTGGATAAAACGGTTGAAGTTAGAGTGGCCACAGCCTGAGCTTAAATTCAGTGAGAGTTAAATAATATAAATAGTATAAAATATATTAAATACATAGAACATATTAATATTATTAACAATAATTTATTATATTCCAGTAGAAACAACGAGACAAAAGCGTGAAAAGAAATAAAAAATATTAATCGACGAAAATTTATTGAAAAAGAAAAATAAATTATTTAGTGAAATAAAATGCCGGGTTACACGACAAGTTATCGTTACACGGTTGAACGTCAACCAAAAGACGAAGAAGCAGCCGTTTATTGGGTACGATAAATAAATAATTAATCATTTATAACAATATAAATTTAAAAATAAATAGATGTCAAGGGCGAAATGAATGAAATAACAGAAATAAAATGGGCGAATTTTATTTCTTTTTGAATCGTATTAAATTTCATTGTGCTATTAAACAGCTGCCAAATAGTTTAAATAATTAAACTGAATAGCAATAATGTTTGTTTTACAATAAACAAATAATTTATTTCATCGTCTGTTTGTAAATAAATCAAAAATTATTGTTTTTTATTTGTACAATTTGAATAATTTATAGAAGGAAAATTTTGAGGTTATGAACGTATCTTGGCGTTCGAAACTTGAGATAAAACAACTGAAATAATTCTATTTTCTTTTTTTTATTTATAATTATAACAATAATCATTGCGTCATCGAGACCTTGACATATTTAGGATAGAAAAAAGATATTCTGAAATATAAAAACAATTAATTTTGGTTATGAAGATAAATTAATTCAAGTGCAATTTACAGCGAATATTTTTGATAGTTATCAAGATGAAAGGAAATTTTATTTAAATTAAATGCAATAAAGTTATTTATAAATTTATTAATACTTGTATATGGTTCATCTGTTTTTGCTATTAATAATAATTGTATTGAGGTTGAAGAATTAATTTACGTTTTATGTTATAATAATTTCGACTTTTTTTTTTTTGCATTGGATAAAATATTTTTATTTAGAATTTAATAGTTTGAAACAAATAAGAAAAATTCAATAGATATTTTTATGTGACAATGTGTCATACATATAAACACACACACACATATATATACACATAAATAAATTATTGAGAGAGTATTTTCGCCAGCTGGTACAACAGAATTGTGAGAGCCTTCAAAGTTATTTTTAAAACAAAATCACTATTGGATAGAAAGATATTTACAATGTTCAAAATATTATTTTAGACGTTATAAAATATGATTTTTATATGTTAAATATTATTATTGTATCATTAGTTGTGATAATTAATAATTAAATGTTGAGGATTTAATTTATTTAACATTTTAATAATTGAGAGAAGGAGAATTTTGAGGTTATGAACGTCTTTTGGCGTTCGAAGGTTAAGATCTTGACACAATTTCCACGAAGATGAAAATAAATGATAGAAAGATGAGAAAATAAATAAAAAAAATTATAAATGGTAGATTTAAATGTTTAAATAATTAATTCGTTGACAATTTTCATGTTTAATTCACGAATTTATTCGCAGTTAAATTATTTCGTCATTTTGTTGGACGTTTAACAGAGCAAAACGAATAAATGTTTTAAACATTTTGTTTATTTGTAATCGTGATGTAACAAAACAATTACTCTTGCCAAAAAGTATTAAACAATAATTCACATTATCACATTTTATTTATACAATTCATTTTGTTATGCAAATATGAGGCAAAAATTTATTTTATAAATTAGAAATTGAATATAAAAATTTTAATTTACATTTAATTTATTTTATATTTTAATAATTTATTTCATCAACAATTCTATGGATTAAATTTCATTCAATAATTAATTTAATAAATTATAAATAAAATCAAGGTTAATTATATATTTTACATATAAACAAAAATTATTTATTAATATATAAAATCATTTTTCTTTGATATATTTTTTTCTTTCTGGCAATTTTCCAACACGACTGAGAGAAATATTTTTCTCTGTAGTGTGAAAGATAAATTTCAAAAGTTGAAACAGCCGCGGCCTTAATTTTTCAACCCACGATAAAATGTCAGAATTATTTTATATTGATAATAATAAATAAATATATTTAAAATATTGAATTAATGTTTTACTTACATTTTATTATTTGTTTTCAGCCATATCGAACAACTCCATTAGTTTTGCCAGGAGCCAAAGTCAAAAAAGATGCTCCATTAGGTGAATGTTATTTACGTCATCATCCAAATCCAATGATAAGAGCAGCGCCACATCATTATGAAGTTGCAAATCCAGAAGTGGCAATGAAACAAAAAGTAGGTAGATATAGCCGAGAATTTCAATTTTATGCTGCATATACAGTTGAAATTAAATCTAGTAGAGGTGATTGAATATTGTTGTTTAATTGTTTAATTATATTATAATATGGGAGAAATTATTTCTTTAATTAATTGAAACATTTGAAAAATTTTAATATTTATATTTTTTTTTCCCTCAGAAATGGAAAAATAAATAGAATAAATGATATATAATTAATTTTATTTCACTTTTCATTTTATTTTGTATTATTAATTGTAATTTTCAATAATTAAATGTCGAGTATTTAATTTGTTTAACTTGTGAATAATTTATAGAAGGAAAATTTTGAGGTTATTGACGTCTCTTGGCGTTCGAAGGTTAAAATAACACAAAATCGATAGAATAAATGATATATAATTAATTTTATTATACTTTTCGGTTATTTTACATTATTATTTATAATATTTTATTATTAAATGTCGAGTATTTAATTTGTTTAACGTGTGAATAATTTAGAGAAGGAAAATTTTGAGGTTATTGACGTCTCTTGGCGTTCGAAGGTTAAAATAACACAAAATCGATAGAATAAATGATATATAATTAATTTTATTATACTTTTCGGTTATTTTACATTATTATTTATAATATTTTATTATTAAATGTCGAGTATTTAATTTGTTTAACGTGTGAATAATTTAGAGAAGGAAAATTTTGAGGTTATGAACGTCTCTTGGCGTTCGAAGGTTGAGATAAAAATGTTTTATGTATATTTTTGATTGTTAATCGATTATTATTTATGTTTTAACATGTATTGTTTATTGTTTATTTATATATAAACGTATTTTTTTATAAAATAAGGTGGCAGAATCAGTTTTGCAGCGTGTCTTGGGACCGAATGAAGTTCCAAAGGTTTGATTTTATTATTTAAGACTCGTTTTTTATGCTTATTTATTTATTTATTAATATATACAATTTATTTTAATAATCTTCTTCATCATACAATTAAACCGATAATTAAATACTTGAAAAATAACCTAAAATAATTGTTTAAAAAGCTTTGCAGGGATAACAAAATGGCAAAAAAAAACGGAAAAATTGACAAAAATAAATAAACAAATGATTTTTTAATAAAAATAAATATTTATTTTCAATAAATATTAAAACTAATTGACAAAATCAATTGTTTATTATCATATTATCATCGAGAAAATTAATAATCAATTGTGAATCAATTGAAAAAAAAAAATTTTTTTTTTTTTTTGCTTCTTCAATAATTAATAATTAATAAATTAATTATAAAATAATTTCTCATTTATTTATACTAAATTTAGATTTATATTATACACCAGGATCATTCAAATAATTGCAAAATTATAATGAATGTGTTAATTTATAAATAAATAATTGAAAAAATTTTTTTTTTTACTGTTAAAAATTTTAATTGACAATTAATTTAGCCCAGCAATGAGATAATTCAAATGCTAATTAAATAAACAGGTAATTGCGTTGGCTGCCTAATAATCATCGCCTGATGTCACTGTTGCTTTTTTTTTTGTTTATAAATAAATAATTTTTTATAAATGAAAAAAAATTTTTTTTTCTTTTTTTTTTTTCATTAAATTTTTTTATTATCTTGAACTTTCTTTTTTTCTTTTTGCTTTTGATTATTCCTATTTATTATACCATTGTTTATAGATTTGATTAAATTAATTAAATAATTTATTATTTTTTATCTACAGGTTGTCCATAAACAATTCAATTCACCAATTGGTCTTTATTCTGAACAAAATATTGCGGATTCTATTAAATGTCAGACATCTGCAATTCCGTAAGTATATTGTTTATAAATTAACAATTAAAAAAAAAATATAAAAAATAATTTGGCAATTAATTTACAAAAAAAATAATTAATATTAAATATTATTAAATAAAATATATTACAAATTTGTTTCTTTTTATGTTTTATTTATAAAAATATAAATTTAAAATGCTACTTTTGAATGTTGTGAAATTTTGCAATAGAATATAAATAATTGAAATAATAAAAAAAAATTCATTTTGTTTTATTTTAAATTTAATTTGATAAATATTAGATATTAATAAATATATTAATTATATTATTTATGAATGCAATTTAATAAATAAATTTACGCTTTGCACGTGAAAATAATTTTATGGGAATTTATTAATATTATTAATTGCAATATTATTTCAATATAGAAAAACTTTTAATGAGAATTTTAAAATCGGTTTTTAAAGATATTTCATCGTGATTCAAACAATTCTTTTTGCTTGAAAATTTATCGAAAATTGTTTATATATTTTTGTATTTATATTTATAATTTTTTCCAGCATATTCATAGACTTTTCCTTTGTGAAACAAAAACGAGAAATTGAAGAACAGGCGAGATTAATGAAGGAACGTGCACGAGATAATGCTGCAAAAAATCCTTGGCCACAATTTAATAAACCGACATGAGAAACAATTAAAAATAAATCAATTAATTGATGAATAATTGATTAATATTTATTGTATTATATATTATATATTGTATATATTGTATATATTGTGATTTTCGATAGTTAATTGTCAAGTATATTTAGTTTGTTTAACGTGAGAATAATTTAGAGAAGGAAAATTTTGAGGTTATAGACGTCTCTTGGCGTTCGAAGGTTAAAATAACACAAAATCAATAGAATAAATTATAGATAATTAATTTTATTATACTTCTCGGTTTATTTTATATTATTTATTATTATTTTTGATTATTAAATGTCGAGAATTTAATTTATTTAATTTGTGAATAATTTAGAGAAGGAAAATTTTGAGGTTATAGACGTCTCTTGGCGTTCGAAGTTTTAGATAAAATTAAATAAAAATAATACAATATATACAATATATTATTTAAATCGTTTCGTGAATTGTTTATCATTCTTTCGAACAATTAATTGTTACGTGAATATTTTATTCGAGTTTATTTATTTGATAAACAAATACATTATTCAATATTCATTTAATTATTTTCGTTTTTATCGAATATTTCAACACTTTTTTTTTTATAATTCCTGTTTATTTTATTTATTTAGTTTCGGTTTGAGATTATTATTTGGCAAAAGGGGCGTCTGGATGGATAGAAAATTAAAAATAATATTTACAAATTTGTGTTGCATGCAATTATTAATTTTGAAAGTAAAAAAAATGTAGAAAAAATTGAAAATTTTTTTTTTGTTTGATTTTAAAATTTATTTTGTACTTTTCATCAGTTTTATTATAATTTTATATCAATTTTCATTATACCAAAAGTCTCGTTTAGATGATGAAAAAATTTTTGAATAAAAATTTTCGAGAATTTTGAAAATTCAGAAAATATTTATAAATATTATTAAACAAAATTTAATTAACAATTCATTCACAGTTGAAATTTCTCCTTCAAATACATGATGAGAAGTCAAAATAATTCAAACAAAAAAAAATTAAAAACTAACATTTTTCAAAAATAAAAAAAAAAAATTTTTTTTAAATTTTTCACTGAAAAAAAAATTTTTTTTTTGCTTTTTTATTGCTCGAACATGCTATTTATTCGTAGTTCGCATATTTAATTCAATATCTGCACGCGAATGTGCTTTAAACAAACATCTAGTTAATAAATTAATAAAAAAAAAATTTCAAAAAATCAAAAAAAATCAAAAAAATAATTTTAAATATATAAAATTATTTAATTTAATTTATTTTAATAATTGTAAAGCTTCTGTTTGTATCAGATTGTAATTTTTTGTTCCCTCCAAAATTTTTTTTTCCTGTCAACAAATTTTATTTAGTTCGATGAAACCAAAATATGATCCAAGCAAAAGCGAAGCTTACAAAGCTCTTCAAGAGGAGTCATACGGCCATGATGTGCAAGAAATAAGTCATCCAGCTCGTGCAGGTGTTTTTGCACCCCAAAAACTTCAAAATCGGGTAAAGAAAAAAAAAATTAAAAACAAAAAAAAAATCGAAAAAAAAAAATTTTTTATTAATTAATTAATTAATGTTTCTATTTAATTTTAGCAAGCTCATTATGCACCACCCAAAAGTCCATCAGCCTCTTCCCACGTGAGTTATCATAAATAAAATCAAACATAAAAAAAAAAAATATTAAAATATAAAAAAATTAAAAAAAAAAATTTTTTAATTAAATTTTAATTTTTTTTCAATATAAAAAAATTTTTTTTTTATTGTCTTTAAATTGTTGATTATTAAAAAACAATCGCCTGAAATAATTAGTGTATAATATATAAATATTTATCGTGGAATTAGAAATTATTAATTAATTTTGTTAAATTTATAAAAAAATTTTATCTTGCATGATTTATTTATTAATTAATTTATACGATATTATTGTTTATTAAGGGTGGAATGTATCGTCCTTTTCCTCTTCCTTTCATTAAGGATCGCGTCAATGGTTATTAAAAAATTCCTCAACAATTGTTTATTGTACGTTGAATTTTTGTTGCATTTTTAAATACAAAAATAATTTTTTCGAGATAAAACAAAACAAATTTTATAATTTTTATATTCAAGCACGTTTTATTGTTGTAATAAATGATATAATTAATTTGTTTCAAGCATACACAGATAGAATTTTTTAATAAAAAATTACTTGATAAATTTTAAAACAATAATTTTTAATGAATAAAAATTATTTCAAATTTTTCTAAAAATAATTCGAAATTTTTTGTTAAAGTTAAACTAAATTTAAATTATTTAATTTAATTGAATAATTCAATTAGTTAATTAATTGTTATTTTATCAATTGAGTAAAAATTTTCTACATTAATAAATTAATTGAATAAAAGTACAAGAATTTTTTAGGTTAGGTTGAAATTTTTGTAATTTTTTAATAAAATAAAAAATTATTTTTGTGTATTTTTTTATTATTTTATATAAACAATTGGGTTAATGTTAATGATTAATTGTTGAATTTACCATCAGAATTTCATTTTATTTATTTAAAATTGTTTTAATTATTTAATTAAGAATTTTTATCTGAATTTAAAAATTTTTATTTTTTTATAATTTCGCATTAAAATTTTGTTTATTTGCATAAATATTGTCGTGAAATGTTTAAAAAAATTGTCATTGACTAATGCTTTGATGAATTAAAAATTCAAAATGAAAATAATTGAACAATAAAATTTATTTTTGCTTCGCTTTATAAAAAAAAAAAAATTTTTTTTTCTATTTTGATTTTCTTATTTTTTTTTTTTTTTTACAGGCGAGCGGTTATGACGACGACGGTGAGAGGATTCATCAGAGCAACAGTTTTAAAAGGATTATGTACAGTGTGCTTGGCCAAACCGATTATTAATTGCGAAAAAAAAATGAAAAAAAAAAAGAAAAAAAAAAAAATTTTCCGGCTTATTTAAAAAATTATAAATAAATACATATACATGTGTATATAAATTAATAAATAATACATATATCATTTAAGCATATATTCAGTTTATTTATTGTACTGAGCAATAAAAAAAAAAATAAAAAGAAAAAAAAGAAAAATTAAAATTTGTTCTGAAACTTTATTTATTTTTTTGTTTTTGTTTAATTTGAATTTTTTTCAACTGAGAAGATTTATTATTGTTACAAAATTTTTTTATTCATCTTGAGAGTGTATATAAACATTATAAAAAATTAGAAATTTTTCTGTCGTTATTTTGTTATTAAAAACATCTCTCAAGGTTGTCGAAATTTATTAACCTAACCTAAAAAATTCAGATTTAAAAATCTGTTTTTAATTACTAAAATTATTAATTAATATTTCTGCTGATAATTTATTAACAAATTATCCCAAGTTCTTTAACAACAATTGAATATTTCATCGCACGATTATGTTATATTGTTTGTTTTTTAATTTGTTGTTATTATAATTAAATTAAGTGTGAAATAAAATTTATAAAATCAAAAGTAAAAATTCATTTTTCGTATTTAATATTTCAAAATAAATTATGACAAGGCAAAAAATTGATTTACAATCATAAAATACACAAATGTGTTTCATTGAATAATTTATTATTTATTCAGTTGAACTTAAAGTAAATAAAATGGAGAAAAAAATAAAATTTTATTAATTGTTCGTTGAATAAATTTCACAATTTAAAATAAATTAATTTATTTTATTTACATTTTGTCTCTATTATAATTTTTTATTGATACAGATGGTTAGTAATATTCCTTTGCGATGACGTCTTGATCAACAATAACTTATTTAAACAAAGATAAATATTAATTTAAATGAATTTGCAATTTTTTTTCAATTTTTATCTGAATTTTTTGTCTTAATAAAATATAAATTTGTTAATCCATCAGTTAAATTATAGTTTTGTTTATAAAATTGTATTATTCCATGATAAAAAATAATTGAGAATAATATATTGAATCGTTTTACAACAATTAAAAATCAATTATTATAAATATTAATTTTTTTTTTAAATTTAATTTTTATTTATTCATATTTTATATCAACAATTGGAGTGCATTGACCTTTCCAACAGCCCATTTCTTCTGAACAATCGAAATCCTCAATACATTCTGTGTTATCTGAAATTAAATATTATAAATAAATATAAAAAATTGTTTAAAAAAAAAATTTCATGATTTAAAATTTTATTTAAAAGTTTTTATTGATAATAAATAGTGAGAAACAAAAAAGATTCAGCTAAAAGGAGATATAAACTAAATAAAGAAGAAATTATTGATAAAACAATTCTTTATATTTAATTTAATTTATTAATTAACGTAAATTATTAAAATTTTCAAACTGTCCCAGAATTAACGCAAGAATTAACACGTCGACAACGCTTGAAATCTTGCGTGAATTTTGGGACAACCTAAATTCAATTTCTCGACATTAAAAAAATTTATAATAAATCATTGAAAACTATTTAAACTAATAAAACTAATTAATTTACCATCTCCAAGTCCAACATGAGATTCCTGTGAACATAAAAATAATATAAATTCATTTAAATATACAAAAAAAAAATTAATTAATAAATAATAAATAAAATTTTATTTTGACAATTTGATTTATTTATCATATCAACTTACTTGAGCATTAATTCCCGCCATGAATGATATAAATAAAATGAATACAGTCATTGTAATTATTGTTAATAATTTACAGAGTTTCATTTTGTATAATATTTTTATACATTCAATGTTCATCAAACGCTGGTAATTTTATGACTAAATTTAAACAATTATCTAGCATTGAAATTATAAAATTCATTCTCTTATCTTCATATTAACAGTATTTAAAACATAATCATTAATTATAATCAAATGAGACTTATATCTCCAGAAAAAATTTCGCTTAGGGCTGGACAAATTATTACATTGATATATTCGAGGTTAGGAAATTATACTTATGTATTTTCTAAGAATTCTAATCAGAAAATTGATTTCATATGAAAAAAGGAATTTTATCAACGATCCAAACAGTATTAATCATATATTCAATCAAATCTATCATTAGTTCTAACGACTTGAATAATTCGTTGATTTAAAAATTAAAATAAAAAATATTTGAGGTTAAGAATTGTCTTTTCTTATAAATTATATATTAAACTTATAAAATTCACATTTATATTTGTCACAATTACATTCTGGATATACTCATTTACATATAAACACATTAAATTTATGTATATAATTGCTTAATAATAATATTTTGATAATATTTAATTAATAACAAGTTAGACGTGTTCTGTATTTTGGTGTGATATTATTTTCACATTTTAAATCTCGATCATTGTCGCAAATTCCACCTGGTGGACATGGCAAACATTCATCATCAATGTAATTATTACGTTGAATGTACATATTACGCCCTTGAGCACATAAAATCATCAATTTCCTTCCAAACACTGATGATATCATAACCCCAATGATGAAAAACAACAAATTAATTTTCTTCAAATTCATTTTATCAATAATCAAAACTTGAATATTATCTGAAACTTAAAAATCAATTAATATGTAATTAAATTCATTATATCGAACCAAATATTTATATTTTATTTAATATAAAAGAAAATTATTTATTCTACTCACATTTTTGAGGTTAAAGCAGGAAAAAATTTTTTTTTTTATATTTTTGAGTTTTGTAAGGTCCAAAAATTTATTTTATTCTATTCCTTGGTCACCAAATTCGCTCTATATATATACCTCGAAACCCTGGATGAACAAAATAAGAGAAAAACATATTTAAAATGAGAATTTATTTACTTTAGAACACTTGTGATGAGAAATATTCAAAGATGGAATAAAATTATGATAAATATTAATACAATAATTCAACTGCAGTCTTTACTGATATGGTAATTTACGATATTGAGAATATAAATGAACAATTGAGAAAGTTCATTACAAAGAAATAATAATGTTACTGATGATTAAAAAAAGAGCCAATGAACTTTGAAGATTTGTTTAATTTCTCAAGTTTTATGAAAAAAATTTGCGTCATAGAAATTTGCATATTATTTTTCCATGAATAATTAATTGTTATTCAGATAATGATAATAAGAGGCTTCAAATTTAAGACGTAATATTAATTCTATATTTAATTTATATACTCGGGTATAAATTATTTCATAATAGCTACAAAATTCTATTTTTATAGTCATGACGTATTTATTATCCAGGCAATAATGACTTATTTTTTTCATTTCCTTTTCAAAATATAGTCAAATATAGTTTCATGTCCCTATAATTCAACGAACTATGACTATATTTGTGAGTATTGACATCAGGAAAGTATACAAATATCAATGACATATTTATTTATGCACCAATTTGTATTTTGAGGTTATAGCCATTAGTGCAGAAGGTCAAATGTGTTCATACTAAATAAAGTAACGAAATTAAAGATTTTATCATTCACACGTAAATTTTTGAATTTATATTCGTTACTTTAATAATTTAGTTGAGAAATAAATTATTTAATAAATTAATTTATTCTAATACAAATTCAACATTTCAGATGATTAAATAATAAATAAATATGTTTTAATGTTTATAGTGGAATTATTTATGGAACAAATTATTAAATCATTGTATAACATAATTAATTAATACATAAAAATTTATTTATTATCATAATTAAGTTTTTTTTTTTATTTAATTTTAAATTTCGGGTGATCGATAAATAAATAATTTTTTCTTTATAATTTTGGCGTCGTTTGTTGATTATATTCATGCGTAATAAATTCATTAATTACTAATGAAATAATCGCAATTAGTTATTATAAAATAAAACATTTAAAAAAAAAAAAAAAAGAGTGAAATAAAAATGTCGCTGAGGCTTTTTAGGTTAAGGGATGAATGAAAATTATTCTCTTCAAAGTGCAAAAAAAAAAATAAATAATATTGTTAATTTTCGAATAATTAAATTTGAATTTTAAATTATGTGAATTATTTTTATTTATAATTTTCTTTCGGTTGAAAATAACAATGAAGTATTATTTTTAATTGTTTATTTCTTCGGTAAAGAAAAAAATGTGATGATTTGTATTTAATTATTATGAAAAATCATATTTTTTTCTTTTTTTTTATTTTAATTTATTTCTTTTTATTTCTGCCAATGAGTTTAATTTATTCATAGTCGCTGTTTTTTGTATGATAAATTAAA
>JAQQBS010001423.1:7376018-7389943 GCA_030347275.1 Microctonus aethiopoides
AAATTTGAAAAAAATGCCCAAGTTTCAGCGAAATCAGAGATGCAAAGTTCATTGGTAGGATGAGTTGGCATGGAATGCTCCAAATATACATTTAATTATTTTCATAAATTAATGACAAAATTTCAGGCATTGCAATTAATTTTAAAACAAAAATTGCAATATCTGACATAACCTCAAATTAACCTCTAAGAAAAAAAAAAAACAAATTTTTGATAATTTTTATCGATTTATTTGATTATATTATCTTATTTTATTTGCTTTATTCATTCTTTTGTTTCTAATTATAAAATAGATGCAGAGAAAAAGGCTGTGGCAAAGCATTTACAGCGTCGCATCATTTAAAAACACATAAACGAACTCATACTGGTGAACGTCCTTACATGTGTTTGCATGAAAATTGTCGACGTTCATTTACAACACCACACAGTTTAAAAAGCCATATGAAAACCCATAAAAAATTGCCCATTGACGACATAATAACAATAAAAAATGAAAAAATAGATGAAAAAAAATTATATAAAACAAAAAATTCATCAAATAAATATCAATTAATGCCAACAGTGATAAATAAAAATGACAATAATTCATCAAACTTGTCATTTATATCAATTGATAATAATTCATTATTAAATATCGATACAATAAATAATGATTTAAATTTTAATATCGATAACAATATAAATGTTAATCAAATTGATGATAACACTACAAATAATTTATTAGTACAAACGTCGCCATTTTTAAATGACAAAATTACTGATAAAAATAACATAACCAAAGATAATAATTCAAATAACAATACTTATAATAAATTAAATAATTTTATTGACAATAATACCAATATAAAAAATGTTATTAATGAAAAATTACAAACAATATTGACGCCATTAAATTTAGAACAAAAATTATTACGCGATGGTATACAAACAACAATTGCACAATTATCAACAGTTACTGATACAACAAATGACAATATATTTGGAATTAATATTAAATTAAATTCATCAACAATAAAAAAAACAAATTCACAATTATTCAACACAAATATTCAATCATTAACATTTAATAATGATACAAATAATAATAATAATGGACAATTGGAAGCAGTTGAATTGGCAATTGCGTCTGAGGAAGAAATTCCAACGCCTTGGGTTGATGTTATGGCATTGGCAACTTCACCAACTTTAAGAACAGAAACTTGGAATGAATTAAATACATTTCCCACTGCTGTACATTCATTAGTTGATTTAATTGGTCCTGAGCCATATCCATTAGAATTAACAAATGATTTTGAGTTAACCTCAAAATTAAATAATAATTCAATTGATAAAACTTCAACGCCAATGACAAAAATTGTTAATAATAATCATGGGGAATTAAATACGATGGAGAATAAAAAGATTCAACGTAATATATTGCAAGAAATAACAGCTGATGCTGATATTTGTAAATGTATTGATTGTAAATGTAATCAAGAGAAAAATTGTCATAATTGTTTTGATGATGAAGCGGATAATTCACCGATGAATATTGTCAGTGAAATTGTTTCGTGTTTGCAGAGTAAATGCGCTTGTGATCATCGTAATTCGAATCAATGTGGATCATGTTGCGTTGTTATTTGTTTAAAAACATTGCAAAAATTGCAAAAAGTATTTAAACAAAATTGTTGTCGAGCTGATGTTAATGATAATCATCGTAATAGTTGTTGTAGTAAGATGATTAATCATTGTATTAATTGATTAATATTTATCTTTGATATTTTACTAATGAGTTGACCTAACCTCAAAATATTTTATAGCAATTTGTCGATTGTTATAAAAATTATTATTATATTAAATCTTTTTGTATTAATATTGTTTTAATAATTATTGCAACTAGTCAGTTTATTATATATATGTGGAATTAATGAACAATTCGTGTTATTGTTAAATAATTAATGCATTTATGAGTGGAGGAGGGGAGAAAATTATTAAATGAATGAATTAAAAATTGTTGAAACTTTTGAAAAGTTTGGATAATTTTTTATTATTTGTTTAATTCAGAAATCAGTGCTGATTAATATGTTTAAGCTTATTGTTTACTTTTCTTTTTTTTAATACAATAATTAATATGTATTTTGTATTGTTTATTCAAATTTTTTTTTGCCTTTTTAATTTTAATTTTTTTTTTGTTATGTTTTTATTTGCGCCAAAAATTATTGTAAATGTGCCAAAATTATATCCATTGTCAGATTGTATATTATATTTAGATATATTTATAAACAATATGAATATATATATGTATATTTTTTTTTTTTTTGAGTTTATTGAGAACAAAAATTTAATTTTTTGTCCTCTTTATTTTAAAATAATGAAAATTAATAAATATATATTGATTTATTATATACTGAATGATTATTTATTTACTTCTTACCATAGTTGTTGTAATAACAAAGTAAAGTTTGTTAATTATTTAATAAAAAAGTCTGAAAGGAAATTAAAATAGAGAAAAAAATTTTTTAAGGTTATGTAACGATATTTTTTTCTTTTTTATCGTTTATTTTTAATAATATGCAGTTTATTTATAATAATAACGACCAACTGTTACAATGAATGATATTATTTAAATAATATATGATAATAACCTTTCTAGTGTATTTTAATTCTTATTTTTTCTTTTTTTTCCTTTATTGAATTATTGATTTCAATGCAAAGTTTTTAGGCAGAAGCTTGGACTAATGCTTCAGCAACTTCAACAGCGATGGCTGCTTCAGCTTTATCTTTATCAGATGATGCTGAATTTAATTGTTGTTGAGCTTTGCTGAGAATGTCACGAGCTGCAGAGTTGTCCAAATTCTCAACTAAATGAGCTTCTTCAGCCAAAATCTAAAACAAAATAAGATAAATTAAATAAAATAACGTTCAATTCATCTATAAATAACTTTGTTTAATACTCCTCTATAAATTTTCATCGTCTAAAAATAAAAAATTAATAATAATTTGCAAAATTTATAATTTTACTAAAACATAACCTCAAAAAAAAAATTGAAATAAGCAAATTTTAAACTTTTTAACCTACAAAAATCTCAAAATAAATCTAATTCAGACGAAAATTGATGTTAATTCTTCAATGCAATGTCTCAAAGCAAAAAAAAAGTATAATTAATTGAATAATTAATCATTTCAAATTTAAATTCATCAAATTAATTTTATAAAATATAAAATAAATTCTTAAAAATGTATTTATTCTTTAGTTTTTTGAAGTAAGTATTTCTTTCTTTCTATCTTATTAAATCTTGATGTATTTTATCACCTGAACACTTGAATCTTCATTGATTGCAACTGTGCCAGAAGAAACAAAAACTTTTTTTGTTGCACCACCTTCTTCATAAACTGTGACAACACCGGGTTTTAAAACAGCTAATGTTGGTACATGCTTTGGTAAAATACCAAATGAACCTGAGAACGATGGTACATCAACTTGACGAACAGCAACATTGTCATAGTAAACCTAAATAAGAAAAAAAAAGCATTTTAATATAAATTATACATGTATAACCTCCAAATTGTTTGTTCAATTAATTAATTGATATAATATTAATATAAAAAAACATATTAAATACTTGATTTGCACCAGCAAAAGTAAATTTCATGTCATTTCCCGATGCTTCAGCGTAGGATCGCGTTTGATTGCGAACACAACGGAAAATTGGACGAAGAGTTCGGGTTAAAGTCGCCATCTTTGTTAACCTAAAATATTAATAAATGTTAAATTAAATAAAGAATTTATTATTTTAATTGATAATTCTATATTGCAAGAAATATATAATGGATTTGACACGACTGTTACATCATAAGAATGAAGACATAACCTCCAATTAGGACATTTAAAAATTTAAAATATTATAAAATACAAAATGATAGGTTAGGATAATTGAATATATTAATTCGTGATTTAATTATAGAATTAGGAATTTGATTTATTAATATTAAACTTACTGTTATTAATTGATGAAAGATTTTATTTCTTTTCTATTAAAAATATCGGGAAAAATTTGCTGAAGGACGAACCGACTAAATTGCGATTGCGCATGCGCAGTAGCGCAAAGTTAATCTGGATAAGTGTCGAAATGAAAGAAAATAGATTTTCCCACTACTCTGATGATAATGCAGAACAAAAAAATGATAACTTATCATTCTCAGTCGGTAATTTTTAAATTTATTTATCAATTGATGTAAAAAATGAATTTCTATTTCAAAATTTCAAATTTTCAAATTATAAACATTTATAAATATATTTAACAATAAATTATCTTATGTTTTATATTTAAGAAAAAAAAATAAATGTAGATTTTACCTAACCTAAAATTCATATTTTTTGTTGAGACAATAAAATTTTTTTCAATATATATTTTATCGATTATTATGGATTAAATTTGCATTTTCATTATCGATAACGTTCGAAAATTGATGAAGAAAATTTTAATGCAACTTTTATATCGAAATTTCTAGAACAATTGGATTAATCACCGCGTTTGAAAATCTTAACCTCAAATATTTTCGCCATATTCAAAAATAACGAAAAAACAAGTACAAAACGTGTGAAAAATTACATAATTCTGCATAATAATTATAACAACAATAAAAAAAAAGGATAAAAATGGCAACAATTAATGATTTAAGCACCACAACTTTAATAAAAATATTTTCATACTTAGATATTCAAAGTCTTCAACGTTGTCGAAGAGGTTAAGAAACATACAAAACTTTCATTATACATTAATTTATCATTTGTTTCTCATTCTAATAATTAATTAATTCTTTTTTTTCTCATTCTAAACCACAGTTTGCAAAAGATGGCAAATCGCTAATACATTTACTTGGGAACCAATGACAAGATTAATATATTGCATAATTCCACCTGATGAAAAAACAAAATTATCATTCATTAAAAATGGTTTGGAGGTTGAAAGTTCAAACATTTTATGTTTACAAAGTATTTTACAAATGTTCAATGGTACCCTAAGACAATTTTACATCAGAGCTAGTTATCCATCATCAATAGATTTACCAGAAATGCCAGAATCACTTTGTCAACTATTAAATAGAATTGAAAATTTAACTTGTGTTGGAGTTGATTATGATGAAAATTCTGAACTTATAAGACTGATAAAATGTCTACCAGCTCGAAATATCCGGCATCTATTATATGATTTTAATGAGCATACTATTGATATAAATGAAGCAGTACGTGGTTTCGCAAGTGTAAGTTCCATTTTGAGGTTATGTTCATAATTTAAATAAAATTTCATTTTATTTTTATTAAATCACATAAAATTTAACTGATATTTTTTCTTCTAGTTAATTGATGGTGCTGTAAATCTTATATCATTGCATATGGTTAATCCACCAGTGTTAACATTGCATGTAATTAATAAAATGTGTGATTTAAAAGCATTATATATTATTGGTGGGGTTTTGCATCCATCTTTTGATATTATCAAGATGACTAATTTACAAATATTAAGTATTCATGCTTGTCACACTATTAAAGATGATTATATTATTGAAATGGTGAAGAATTGTAAAAAATTACATACTGTTGAAATATCACATTGTTATGAGGTTAAATATAATGGAACTATTGCAATAACTTCATTGCCAAATTTACGTATTTTAGTTTCATCTTATATGAGTAATCATATTTTAAATAAATTATATAACATTGCGGAAATTTATTGCGATTTAGAATTTAGTTTGTTTGATAGTTATACTTGTATTTTACATTTTTTATTTCGTTCACGTAATTTAAAAAAATTTAATTTTCAAAATAAAGATTGTAATGATTTGACGAAACAATTAGTTTCGAAATTAAATGGTAGAGCTGTATTAAGCAATCATAGATTATTTTTTTATGCACATTGGAGTAGGACTTTTTATAAATAATGCAAATGTGTAATAATTATTGTCATCTATTTGTTCAAGGCATTAGTTTATAATTATTAAATCGTGTGTGAAATAATTGTATTTAATTCAAAATGTGCGAAAATTAATTAATTAGAAAAATGAAAATTAGTATTAATATTTTTTGATAAATTTTTATAATTGTTATTAATAATTGCGTTCTTTAGATGATTAAATTTACAATGTTTAGTTGAATATGTATTAATTTTTAGTTGCTGTAATTATGTGAAAAGAAAAAAAACAATTAATGTTGTAAATTTTTGAATTAAATAATAATATCAATTATGTCAATATATTTTTGAAATAAATAAATAAATTTATAAACAAATTTATTTTCTTTATTGTTATTATAATACATCAGTCAACTGGAGATTAATTATTAATTATTTATAACTCAATAACAAATTTATTATATCAATATTCAAAATTATTATATGAGCTATAATTATATATTTAACAATTTGAATTTATATTTTCAATCATTTTATTTATGAATATTTATTGTGAAATAAAATATTATTTATATGTTAATTATGTTCCCAATTATTTACAGTAACAATTATTAACATTCATTAATTTATTATACAAAAGATAATGTATTTTATTTATGCGTTTATTGTGAGGATTTAATATTTGAGGTTATGTATAGAATAAAAAAATCTTATGTTAAATATTTCTAAATAATATAACAAAATCATGACTTGTTAACAAATGATAATTATTTACAATTGTTCGTTTATAACCTCAAAATTATTCATAATTAATTCCATAATTTTAAATTGTTGTTTATAATTAATTCCATAACCTCAAATTTTTGTTCCATTTCAACACAAAATCATGAAATAATTACAAAATGAGAGAATAAATACTCAAAGTATTTATAATCTACATAGAAAAACTTATTAAATATAAAATTCACACAATTACAAAAGTTATTTTACATAATTTAGAACTTAAAAAAATTCAACCAAAAATCACAATAGTATTTGTTAATAATCATATTAATTATCAACTTTAAGATAAAAATTATCAATCAAATACGTTTACTAAATGATATAATAATAAGACTATAAATTTTTACAATCAAAATTATCCCTGATGCATATAATATATATTTACTATTTCTTTTATTTTATTTTTACTTCAAAATATGAATTTAGTTATATCACACTGCAAAAACTAATTGTTATAATTTTAATATTTGATGATTTTCATTATTGAAATTCGCAATTTTCAATATTTACAAGTGTAGAAAAATAATTATTCACAATATTCTATTGTAAATATCTTTGGTCTTTACAAATTCACATTATTTTCACGAAATATCACTATAAAAATATATATACAACATTAAAATATTACTGAAAATAATAATGTTCAAGACAAATATCAAAATTATTTTCTATCACTCGATTAACTATTATTAATAATCATAATTCACTCTCTAAATAATGAAATTCACAACTAAATATAACCTAAATATGTATTCAAACAAACAAAAAAAAAAAAAAAAAAAAAATATCTACATAACCTCAAATATTAATTCAAATTTATATCACTTTTGAATAAATAACTCTACAATGTTTCATGTTCTCGATCCGACGATGCTTCAGAAACATTATCACCATTTCCTAATTCATGTCTAGATTTAATATGTCGCTCTAAATCCCGTCTTCTGACAAGAATTTTATCACATAAATGACAACGATATGGCGTATCACCTTTATGTAATCTCATATGCTTATTAAGATTGCTCGGATCACCAAATGGTCGTGAACAAAATTTACATTTCAATGGTTTATAACCTGTATGTGTTCTAATATGTATTTTCAATCCATATTTTCTTGTATATATTCGTTTACAAAAATAGCAAAAATGTCCATTTTTTAATTTTCCAAGATTGCTTAATAATAATTCAAATTGTTCTGCTTGAGCGTCATTTCGTATAATTGGCATTTCTAATATTGTTGGAGGCATCATTAAATTATGTTCAGTAATTAATTCATTGGCTGAATTATTAATTTGAGGTTTCATTTTGTAAGGTTGGAATGCTGAATTACGAACATAATTTGATGTACAAATTGCAATATTATTATTTGTTGATGAACTGGTTGATGGTAATTCCAATAATGATGATGATGATGATGCTGTTGGTGGTAGTGGTAGTGGTGCTGGTAGATTACTGGTTGATTGAAGCGACGGTTCCAATAGCATTGGCGATGATGAATCATTATTTAATTCTGTTGGTGGATTTTTTAATATATTTTTTGTTGATAATGGCATTGGTAGTTGTGATGAATGACTTTGTGGATAGCAATAATGCTGCTGTTGATGTTGTTGAAGGGATCCTTGCTGTCTTATTAGTCCTAAATTGAATGTAGGTGGTAGAGCTTGAGAGAATAAATTCAAGAAACTATTTGAATATCTTGTGGGAAAAAATTCATTTGCTAATGTTCTCCATAAATGATTGGTGTTTAATCGATTGCATTTTAATGCAATGTGTATTTTTAATGGATTTGGATGCTCAAATATTGCATGACAAATATTGCAGATATATCGATCACCTGTGGAAAAATTTAAAATAATAAAGAATTAGATTTTTTGGGGTTATTAATCAAATATTAATTATTTTCTTTTTTTTTTTTAAGGTTATGAGTATTATTAATTTGATATTTTTTATCTAGATTATTATAAAAGTTTGTGGAAGAATTTAAAATAATGAAAAATTAGATATTTTGAGGTTAATCATTAAATATTAATTTGTTTCTTCTTTTTTTTAAGGTTATGAGTATTATTAATTTGATATTTTTTATCTAGATTATAAAAGTTTGTAGAAGAATTTGAAATAATGAAAAATTAGATATTTTGAGGTTAATCATTAAATATTAATTTGTTTCTTTTTTTTTTTAAGGTTATGAGTATTATTAATTTGATATTTTTTATCTAGATTATTATAAAAGTTTGTAGAAGAATTTGAAATAATGAAAAATTAGATATTTTGAGGTTAATCATTAAATATTAATTTGTTTCTTCTTTTTTTTTGAGGTTATGAGAGATTAATTTGATTTTTTTGTCTAAATTACCATGAAAGTTTGTCGGTCGAAGACATGGGATGTTCATCATGGCCAACATATGCTCAGTAAACCACATTAGCAAAGGTTCCCCTGGTGTTATCTCTCGCATTGTTTTCAATATTACTCCATGATCAGTTGTCATTAAAATAACATTTGGACTTTGGCAATCTTTAGCGAAGCTTATTATTTTTATCCAATACGACGAATTCACACGACGATCAAGACAATAAAGACGTCCATTAGCATCAGCAACTTCGACCTGAGAATAAAAATTAAACATTAAACCTAAAACTAATTTTTTTCCTTGCTTAAAAATTTGTTTATTATATTAAAAATAAACTTTTGACGTTAAATTCAATCAACAGCAGAATATAAATAAAAAAATAACATAAATATACATTAATAATCTACAAAAAAAACAAATCAGTTAAAGAAGAAATATAATTTCGTTGATTTTTTAAAATATTTGTAGGTTAGTTTCTATAATAAATATAAATTATAAAGTTTATAAAACAATTATAAATATTTCATCAGGGAAATAAAACTATTTAAATAAATATTATCATAATATTTATATATCAACTTACATATTTAATAAAAGAATTATCATGTGGCAATTGACCAACATCAATAACTTCTGTTGCTGCATTAATGCTAATCAAATTAGCAGCTCTAACTCCACATTTTGACGTTGGAACAAAACAATTATTATTCCCAATTGACGGTATTTCTATCGTACGATTATTCATCATCAATTCCGAATCATTTAGCATTGTCAGATACAAAATAGAACAAAAATTTCAACCATAACCTCAAAAAAAAATTATATCACTTATTTTATCATCAAATAATTATTGTCAACACTTTAATGATGATAACAGCACTGTAGTTAAGTATCAACTGACTAAAATCACAGTGCTGTGGCCAAGTGGTTTGATAGTTTAAGGGCAGGATTTGAGGGAATGTTCCAACCCTCAAATGATCCAAGTAGGGGAACATTTTTTTCGTTTGTCTCCACCTACCAATAACTTAAATTCAACCCGACTGGTTGGTTCCATTTTTGGATTCATCATTTGCTCCTCCTTCATTTTCACCCTAATATTTTCTTTGCCTGGAAAATTTTCACCATCAGATTCCACTTGTCCACCACTAACTTTTCTCTGCATCTATATCCTTAATGTAAATATAAGCCGGTCTATGGTCACAAAATAATTTTTACTAAATGATTTAACGATACGGTAATAGTTGTATCACCCATTATAAGGGTCAAGGTAAATGTCAAAGAATATTATGAATATATAAAAAAAAAAAAAAAAAGAAATGTTCATTTGCTGTTGTTATTATTTGTAATATTATTTGCTGAAGTAAAATGACTCGTCGTCGCGTGCTACTGTAAATGGTTGTATTTCAAAATTGGATTTGTTGTTAGATGTATATAGATAAATTTTGAATAATAAATCTATTCTTGAAGGACAATTGTAATTTGTCTAGAGTCTAGACATTATAATGATGAATTTTAGCTCCAAGAATTTGATATTTATATATTATTTCATTTTGCCTGGGGAAAAATAAAATATTTTTTTGTATTAAAAAATATTGAAATAACATTTATAAATATAAAAATATTAATTTGTTATTAATTATTGATGAATACTTAACTGTAATTGTGTATAAAGTTTTAGTTATTTTTAATATTAATTGTTATATTGAATAATTAAATCCAATTATTTTTTGCCACTGCCAAAATTCTGAGGTTATGTTGTTTTATGTCCATTGTCGGATGTAACTTGAAGTTTACTTCGGTAGAGGTCAATGTAAACCTTTGATACTGGCTAAGTACACACATTTCTGTGGTATTTAGAAACAATAGAAGCGTCTAAATAAATTTCAAGATGTATAGATATACCTGGCAATTGTAAATTTATAGGTTATGTTATCTACAGGTATGAATGGATAAATTCAGTCATTTTTTTCATTGTTTCTACAATATAAATCCATGAATATACATGTATTTAACTATTGTATAAAGGTTTATTGATCATTTGGATTCTAAAAGTGCAATAAAACCATAAAATTTAAGGTTATGTATCAATATTCAATATAAAAAAAAATAAAACAAATATGATATTAATATTCTTTTATTATTTTCCAGGGTAAAATCAGACGTTGGAATTAATAATAATGAAGAAAAGAAGTTATATAAACATATTTATATAACAATTATTTGTTTACTTTTGATATTGGAATTTATTCAAAGTGCTGAATGTATTCAAACATCAGTTTAAATATGTGGTTAAATGTATTTATATATATATATATAACTATATATTGCAATGGTGAACAAACGAGTGCCAAAATTGTCTTGATGATGGGGCTATAAAAGCCTCATGTGAAAGGACATTGTTTGGTTCAGCTGCACACCAATGTGTGTCCCATTGATTGATATAAAACTATGATAGAAAAAGTAAAAGTTTGATCATGTCGATGACAAAAAAAACTAGTGGGAGATCAATTCACATATAATGCAAGGTGCTTATGTACATATATATATATGTATTATATATATAAATGAATCAACAATTGATTAGCAAAATTAAGTGCTTCTTTCAATTTCGTTTTATCGTATCAAATAAATCTCAACGCCAACAATTTTTATCAGATCATCAAGACTTTATCTGATAAATAAAATTCATTTGCAGATCTATCTATTGCATTGAAATCCGGCTGCAATTCATCATTATTATTGTCATATTGATTAAAATATAAAGATCAATTGTGTTTAGAAATTCAATGAATCAATATTTTTTATTTTCAATTTTAAAAATGAAAACTATAACCTACAAATATTAATCTAAATTTTAAAATAAAAAAAGGTAACTAATTTACAAATATAAATCTAGATTTTAAAATAAAAAAAAAGAAACCTAACCTACAAATATAAATCTAAATTTTAAAATAAAAAAAAAAAAAAAAAAAAAAAAAAGAAAACTAACCTACAAATATATAAATCTAAACTGTAAAATAAAAAAGAATAGAAATTATTTCAAGTACAGTAAAAATGACACATTATTTACGGTTAATTTGTTATGTATATAATTATATAATTATACAATTGAAAAAAAAAAAAAAAAAAGTAAAAAAGAATTTTATTTTAATGGATTTTAAATGACATAAATTTTTATTTTTCAGATTCAAATCAAGCATTGTGAGTAAGGAAAAGTACTTATGGTAAAAATTGAGATTGCTTGAGCAGATAATACAAAAGAGACAGTGACGACATTTACATGTAAAAGGTAATATATAATGAATATATATATAGATATATATAAATATGTATATATGTATTTATAAATATATATTTGTAATTGTATATAGGTGCAGCAGTGTGTACGTGATGATTCATTTGGATGGTGTTGGACCAGGGAATAACACGAGTGTTCACAAGCCGCACCATCAAACCCCTCTATAAAACCAACCGGACCCTTTTTCCCTTGGAACTTCTTCTATATACCAATCTCGGGTGGGCTCCCGGTATATACTTATTCGTATATATATTGTCATTGCCTCTGTGTTTTCTCCCTTAATTCTTTTGAGCAAGTGTTCATGATCCAGGCACGCATCGTCAACGATAGATCAAAAAACAAAACAAAAATTGTGTACATAACTGCTGCAGCAAAGAACAAGGACTTTGCATAACCTCAAAATATATTGTTCGATAATTATTATATAATTTTGGATATTTATATTATATTATTACATATATAGAGTATTAATTATGATTATTAACATTGGATTAGTTGTCAGGGAAGAAAAATAGGGTTTTATTTAGAGTTATAAAATTATTTTATTACCATTTTTAGGTTAGAATTATCTTTGTTATAAAATTGTGAATATTTTGTTTTAGAAAATGCGTTTTTTACATTTAGGGCTTATTATTTGTTTAAATAATACATTTATTATTGATTAGAATTATTTAAAATTACAATTTAGATAAATAATTATAATAATAATCTCTATTTATAATTATATATAAAATTAAATTTTAAAATTATAAATTACATTCTTTAATATATAAAATAATTATATTCAACAATTAGTTTATTACAATTTAACATTAATATTAAATAAAAAATCGATTCATATTCATAAATATCTTCTTTTTATATCCATATATATATCCATAAAGAGGTTACACATAACCTCCAAATATTAATAATATTCTCTAATGAAGAAAGTGTTTTCCCGTATTGAATCTTAATAATATCAAATAATTCAATTATAAATATCTTTCATGACAAAATCCTATACTCGCACGTGCCTGTAAAATATCAAAATGCATTATTAATGTTTGGATCCAGCCGGTAGCAGTCATCATTGAAAATATATATATATATATATATATATATACACATATAGATAAAGGGACTGATTTGCTCCCTCAAACACTTGTCCAGTCCCTTATTTTTTTATTTTTATTTCCTCATACATACACACACACGTATATGTGTGTAGGTAAAAATACTCATTCTATGCAATAGTAATATAATACAAGAGAAGCAAGTGTTCCGCCGTGACCAATCTGAACTTGCACGCATGTGCGCGTTTCCCAATGCGATATTAATATCGCGATTATCGTCTACGTATTATCGTTGAGGGCCCAACAAACATAACCCTATATATATATATATTACATGTATCCTCCATTTTGTTTCATGGTGGTTGAATAAAATTAAAAATTATCTATTTTATTATATATAATTATACTTTTTTATTTTATTTCGTCATTATATAATAAGTAAAAGTAATGTAAATAAATTTGATCAAGAATTATATAAATATAAAATATCAATTCGGTATTATTTGTTTAACAAATTAAATTTTGATTTGCTTTTTTTTTTTTTTTTTTTTT
>JAQQBS010001423.1:7389992-7413942 GCA_030347275.1 Microctonus aethiopoides
TTTATTTATTTTTCTAGATTAAATCATAAAACTTTGTGGAAGAATTATTTAAAATAATAAAGAAATAGATTGTTTATTGAGGTAATCAATTGAATTTTTGTTTCTTCTTTATTTTTTGAGGTTATATAAGATATATTAATTTGATTTATTTTTTTCTATAGGTTTCCATAAAAATTTGTGGATTAATTTTCAAAATAAAGAAGAAATTGATTTTTTGAGGTTATCAATGGGCATTTATAAACAAAATACCCAATTTATTGATACATAAATTAATAATAATAATAATAATAATATAAACAATGCCAATTATTTATCTTTATATATGAATTTTTCCATATCACCAAGACGAATTTTGGGATATTGTAATTCATTCTTCGCCCTCATATTCTGCAGATTGTGCACATATATATAGTCGTATATAAAATTATATATATATATATATATAGAGAAGAAGTACATATATATTGAATAATAGTTGGGGTTTTGCGGGCTGCTTTTATATAAAAATAAATTCGTTGCGGTTCTGCAAGTGTCAAAAGTTTTATGTTTAATATATATGTATATAAATATGTATATATATCTATGTATATGGTGTATATAATTCTCTTTCCGCATTTACAACTGATGTATGTACATCACCTCATGCATTATTAATTTACACCCTACTGTATTTGAGTATAATAAGAAAAAAATATAAGTCATTTTGAGGTTATGTTGACAATATTAATAAATCAATAAATCAATAATTGTTATTAATTCATTAAAATACACATTCGAATATTATATTTTTGCATTTATAACAATTATTATTGTTCATAGTTAATAACAAATCAAACAACATCGTGATAATTGTTAATTAATTAATAATTAATATAAATATTCTGAGAAAAAAAAATCGATTGCACTAGTACTTGATCACACAAAAATTCTAAAGAATAATTTACAATATTTAATCTAATAAAAGTTTATAACTATTTACAAAATATGGTTATTTATATAATAATTAAGTTTATTTCAATTTGAGAATAAGTTTTATGTTTGATATTTGTTTTTATTTGTGGAATTTGTCTTAAAATTTATTTTATATTGAAACTGATCGAGTACTAGTGCTTTACTTGAGTTTAATTATGTCAAGTGAGTAAATAAAATGTTTCAACACGAGATTAAGAGTCGAAAAAAAATATTTATATGGTCGCGTGGCATAAACATATTGTTTGTATGTATTAAATATGTGTATGGATGTAATTGTGGAGTCATTGGCTTGTAATACGACACGTGGCATGGCAATATATGGGTACGTGATCCAATAAACCCCTGCTAAAATTCAAGACTTTTTTTTTTTTCTTTATATATATGGGGCATTCCATGCCAACTCATCCTACCAATGAACTTTGCATCTCCGATTTCGCTGAAACTTGGGCATTTTTTTCTACCCATCGAAATAGGGTGAGGTGATTTTTTTCAAATTTTTTTATCGACCCGTTCAAAAGATTAATTTTTCAAAATTTTTGGGGTTTTTAATGTTCAAATGGCCATAACTTGGTCACGAATTCTCCGATTTGAGTCTTTTTTTTTTTCAAAATTTTTGTTTTTTAATGAACTTTCTGGAAAATTTATGCAAAAAATTATTAATGATGAATTTGATTTTTTTTTTTAATTTTAAAGTTAAAATGTGGATTTTGAGACTGTTTGTATCTTTCGATTTTTCTCAAAAAATTCTCAAAAATACTACTCTCTAAAATACAAATTTTAAGCCTAGTTTCGTAATGGGATAATGATGGGTTATAACTTTTTTTGAATTTTTTAAATTAATTATTTTCGTTTTTTGGCGATTTTATTATTTTTTCTAAATTTATTTATTGTATACATGTATACAATAAATAAAATACTCTATAAATTTCCGATTATAAAAATAATTTTTAAGACAATAAGAAAGTGATTGGTATCGATTTAACAACAAAAAAGTCAAAATTTCATACATTTGAAACTTTGAGTTTGAATATCTTTAAAATGGCTGTCTCTATGAAAAAAGTGCAAGAGACCTTTTTTGTAGAGCATTAAATTTCCTATAAAAACACCCATTCCTCATTTGATAATAATTACTGTCCAATAAACAACAAAATTAAAAAAAAAAAAAATTTTTTTTTGAATAAAATTCTCAAACTTTAACCTCAAATATCTTTTAAATAATTAGATTTATGAAAAAAGTCTAAGAGATCTGTTTTGTAGAACGTTCAATTCCCTACAAGAACACACTATAAACTCATCTCAATAATACTCAATAATACCACAGTACAAAAATAAAAAAAAAATAAAAATTTCTTCCAATATGATAGACCTAACCTCTAAATATTAAAATTACCAGCTCCACTTCAAACAAACAAATGATCTCCATTTCAATTTTCACCATCCGCAGTAAGTTAATAACAATAATTCACCCTGTCTTCTTAATAAAATAACAAAATCTAATCCACATATATATAAAATGAATAATTAATTAATAAATTAAATATATATTCTTACATAACCAAAAAATCTGCTCGATACTTTTTCAATAAACCGCATGATCCACAATCATTGTATTTGATATTACAAGTAAAATCACGTGTGTTGAGCAGGTGACACGGGTCACATGACAAAATAATAACATCCCCCTTTTGCTCATCAGCATCAAAATCAATCCCCCAACTCAATTCAAGTATTTCATCATCATATATACATATATACATAATAGTTGATCCAGTCCTGGCTCTTTGGGTCAACCTCCCTTATTCTTCCTGGTTAAAACACGATTCACTTGGCATACAAGTTCCATCGCGTGATTATAATAATGGAATCGTCGTCATTGGAGGTTATGTTATCCACAACCCTGTGTATTGCTTAATTTAATCCAATACAATATGTCCCTCTCGTTTAAAGCTGCTCTTCTTTTCTCTCTATATACATATATATTATATACATACTGAAAATATAAATACATATACACATATATATACACATATATATACATATAAATGGATACACCCTACTTCATACTTGTGAGTTTGGTCGGCTGCAATGGGCATCATCCCCTTTTTAAATCGTAGAGGGTGGCTTTTTTTTTAATTCTCCTTTTTTTTTTTTATTTAAAGATTGTCCTAACCTCAATTCACCGTGAAACCTCATCCTATTATGATTGATCTAATCCTGATTTCATCAGACAGGTTTGTCTTTGAGGTTATGTTTCATCTCCGTAAACCTAATTGAATAATGAAATTTATATATAATATTGTTAATTAAAATTATTTATATATGATATTAATCGTGAAAAATATTTTTGGATTATTTGAGGTTATTGTTTGCGATTGTTACTTACTATTGTTAATTTATATTCAGATATTATTGTGTAATTGTTTATATGAGATTAATTATCAGATGAGTGTCGTTGAGATGTTAATTTTGAAGAATTGTGGATAAATTTTATGAAAAAATGTTTCAAAATTTTAATTATTATAATTGGACGCCATTTTATGTAACAGTATATATCTGTATGTATGGTTTTTCGTAGACATTACTTAATTGTAAAATTGGCGCCAGATATGAATATTAAAATGGCGATTATGTATAATAGATATATATATATATATATATATATATATATATATATATATATATATATATATATATATATATAATGTCTGCTTTTGAAGGTTATGAGACTAATTGTCGGAGGCAATTAACACAGGGTGTACCAAATATAATTAAATGGGTGTTTTTAATATTAGTAATTATTCACAGTTGATCAATCAGGTAATGAAACAAATATATATATAAATTATAAATACAAATGGATAATTTATATAGAATTGTTCTGAGAATTTTGTCCATGTAATTTACTTAAAAGATTATTATCAATTATATTTTCAGATGTACAAAAATGATTTGGAATCAGACAGTATTATTAATTAATATAAATTTTCAACTGAATGAAATTATAAAAGAAATTTTTTTATAATAAATCCGCCATTAAATGGCGAGAAAAATTTTATGTCCCAATATTCACGCAAGATTTCAAATGTAACTAACGGATTATTTGTTGCGTGAATTTTGAGACACGTTATTTGGTCATTAAAGTTATATTTAATGAACATTATGTTAATTGTATTGTAGTTGTTAAGATATAATAATGCTTATTGAACACGTTAGTACAAGTTTTAACACGAGTCGAGGGTTATGTTCAAAGATATATGTATTTAGTTTTATTATTACTTATGTGTAATAGAAGGATTAGAGGTTAGGGTCGGAAGGTGCATCATTTAGAGAGAAAGTGACATTGTGACGCGCGCGTTTCATAGCACACACATTTTATCATGGAATAATCTTGTCTGGACATAATATATTTCTGGCGCCGACCGGCTAAGCTACCAAAATCTCATTTGTTTGAATATAAAACTATCTATATATATATATATATATATATATATATATATATATATATATATATATGTATCCTAATGATTTATTACTTTCAATGTACATTTTTCTTTGAAACTCGTAAAATAAGTTTCTAATATTCAATGTTCACCTGGTCGACAAGGAGAAAATAATTTTTATATAGCATGCAATTATCTTTTATTTATTTATTTATTTATTTGTTTATGGAATTTGTTGTAGTTTTTATCTTTATTATATAAACAATTGTTGTTTTATTTTTAGGTTATTTCATTCGTGGGATTTATTAATTTTTCAATTGATTTATATGAATTATATCAAAGTCAAAATTTGAGGTTATATTGACGAAAAATATTTGATTGTATATTTATAATTTATTTTTTATATTGTTAATATAAATTTGAACGAATTAACAATTGTAAGTATATTAAAAATATTATTCTTTAGTTAATTAATGTTATAAAAATAATTTTTATTAATTATTTTGTATTTTTTGTTTCAGTTATAGATTTATGGAAGTGAAAGACATAACCTCAAAGATGCCAATTTGTCTGAATAAATTCAATCTTTATTACAATGGAGACGCATGATTAGTATAGATTAATAGTCTTTATTAATAGAATAATCTTCAGAGTTATAGATTTGCTTTCTTTTTCTCTTTTTAAAAGACCCTTTCGTTTTTTAAAATAACAACGGATGAAGAGTTTGTGAGAAAATAATTTCCGGTAGATAAATTGTAACTTGTTCAACAAAATTTCAGCTGTTCGATCATTCATTTAAATAAATATACACATATCTTATATAAATCTACCTCATTATTTATTTATTTATTTATTTATTCAGCCTTCAACAATTACTTTTTTTCATCTATTTTTTCTTCACTTGTTCATTAAAAAAAAAAAAAACAGTAAATATAAACATAACCTGCAAAATTTATCAATAAAACTACATAATAAATACTATTATAAATGTTTAAAAGTTCTTTTTTTATTTAATAAACTAAAAAAGAAATATTTCTACAATTTTTCATTAAATTAATGAATAAAAATCATCAAATTTCCTTCCAAAAATCACAAATAAAATAATTACAAAATATTCTATACAATTTTTTTCTATAATTAATTATTAATTAAAGCCACACACAGACACATATATGTAAATATATAATTAAAAATAAATTTTTTACATGCATAATATACAAATAATATTGTAATAATTAATCAAAGGCACAAAAGTAATATTAAGAAAAATATCAGATTAAAAATGATAAAAAGTTAGGTTATGAAAAAAAAAAAAAAATATTGAATATAATATAATAATTAAATAATTATATATTTTCAGTATATATCTTTCTAAATTTAATCCAATATTCTTCTTAATATAGCACAGTGTCCCAAAATTAATGCAAGAAATAAAACTTTTAGGTTAGAAATTACGTTTAAAATCTTGCGTGAATTTTCAGACAATATTATATCTCAAATAAATTAATCAATAATTGATTTTTAATAGCTCCGGGCTTGTGACCATGATGTGTTTGTCGTTTAGATATATTTTCGCCCCTCATTTTTGGTGGTAGTTTCAATACTGCATGCTTCAATGCTGGTTGAAATAGTATTGCATGAAAGAAGCCAGCTTATGATGATCGCATATATACGTGTGCGAGAGTCACCGGGTGGAGACAGGACAAGTGAGATGGATTTGTTTTGCAGCTGTGTACACCGACCCTAATGTAGTACATACATTTAATAAATATATATATATATATATATATATATTATATTTAAAGAGAGCGAGAGTTGGAGCAGGAAAAATGTGCACTAACTAAACATACAATGATGATATGATTTTGTTATTGCATTTTTCTCTCACTTTTCCTATCACTCAATCTATCTCACATTTCCAAGTGTGTTGAATTTTTTTTTGAGGTTATACATTGATTAAATGGTTAGTGAAATTTTATTCTTTATTTTTTAAATATAAATTATTATATTTGAGAGGTTATGTTAATGAAAATTTGTATTTAAAATTAATATCTCATATTGAAAGAATGTATAACCTTAAAAAAAGAAAAAAAAATGTTTCTTTTTGGGGTTATATATTGTTTAATTGTTTGATAAGAGTTTGCACTTCATTTTTGCATATGAATATTTATATTTAATAGGTTATGTCGATGAAAATTTGTATATAAAATTATTATCTCATTGAAACAATGTATAACCTTAAAAAAAGAAAAAAAAATTTTTCTTTTTGGGGTTATATATTGTTTAATTGTTTGATAAGAGTTTGCACTTCATTTTTGCATATAAATATTTATATTTAATAGGTTATGTTGATGAAAATTTGTATATAAAATTATTATCTCATTGAAACAAATGTATAACCTCAAAAAAAAATTACACACTTGCATTTGCAGTGTAATTTTCTATATTTAATATTAAATAATGAATTCCTTTACCGTTGTATAAATGTTTTATAAAATATTTTGATATAAAATTGGACGATTAAACATCATCGGAATTGTTGGAGAATATCGCAGAATTTTTGTCAATTAATAAATTTTCTTCATCATCAATTTCTTCATTTTTTTCATCAATTTCATCAACGTTAATTGCGTCATCATCACTTTTGGTAATTAGTTTTCTCGATGCGTCATAATCTTCGCTTTGTTTTCGATAAATTTCCGCTCGTTTTTCCACAATTTCACGAATAATATCTGTAAAAAACGATAAGAAAAAAGACTTGAAATTATCAGAATTTGGCATCGTTAAACATAATCATAGTCATAATTCTTTAGTTTCATTTTCTAAATACTTATTAAATATCTCAAATGTCGAAAACCATTAAAGAAACCATGATAACTATGTAGTAATTTACCAATGACAATTAAATTTGAGGTTATGTCCAAGTACAGGTCATGTACAACTTTTATATATAATTTTTTTAATAAAATTGTAAAAAATATGTATATGTTTGTGTAAATACTATCTAATGATGAACTAAGAATCATTTTTACATCATCAAACACACAATTTTATAAGTTTTACTTACAATTATAAGCAAATAACTGAAACGCATTTTATAATTTACAATAATAATTTTACTGACGACTATTACCGACTTAATATTTTAATTCTTCATAATTATGATAAACTGACTCTTCATTTTAACGATATAAATCCATATTTTGAAAGGTCTGAAGTTAATACGAGTTTATCTTTAACAAAAAAAAAAAAAAAAAAAAAAATTTTGGACGAATTTAAATATTTATTATTTACCACTATATTTAATTTTTGTAATAAACATTCGAAATTATTATAAACATATACACAAATAACATCTATATAATGTATAAATAGCAATAATTCTTTTTTATTAATCAAATTTCGATTAAATATTAATTTAAACAAGCCATTAAAATCGACTTCCCATTAAGCCAATGTATAACCTCAAAAATGTAATATTACATCATTTTGACTTTTTAACACAAAAAAATTACACTAAATTGTTTTAATATTCTGAAATACAATTCTAAATATTTTTAATTAACCGAAATAATAATATAAATTGAGATATTATAGATTAAATAAATAAAATATGCGATTATAATTATTTAAATTGAAAATAAAAATTTATTTTTATACCTGATAGTAATTCACGACTGTCTATCATTGTGTCCATTTCTTTTCTAACCTCTTTCACCAACCACGGCATAAAACCGTCTTCAGAATCGCTTTTCATTTCGTCTAATAAATATCCAGATACTTTCAAACTATCCAAAACCGTTGGTAATAATTCAGCAATATAACCAGTTAATAAAACAGTTGCAGCAACACGTTCTTCAGTTTCCTGTTGAATTTTCAAAGCATCTTCATGCTGTCTTAAACGTCGATCCTTAAAAGCCATGAATAAATTATTAAATAATTAATTATAACAAATCAATAAATTTATTGGTCAAATAAATAAACAAACTTTTTCTTCTCGTATTCGTCTATCTTGTTGCTCCAATCGTAAAGCTTCAGCTTGTTCAGCTGCTCGCAATTCTAAAAATCGTCTTTGTTGCTCTTTAATACTTGCCAATTCTTCTTCTTCTAAAACCTCAGTCAACGCTTGTTCAATTGTTTTTCCTACGAGAACTTCAAGTATCGGTTGAACTTCAACATCATAATCAAATAGCTGAGGAATAAATGAAATAATTGATAGAAATATATGTTTATAATAATAATTTTTTTTAGTTATAATAAAAATGAATTTTTTTGTTTACTTCGCCTGGGCCAATTTGTGTTTCAGCATCGATACCAGTTTTTTCAGGACAAAATGGTGGCGTTGATGGTCTATCCAAGTAATAATCGGTTTGTGTAGCAACTTCTGACTCTTGTGGTTTCTCCAATAACTGAAAAAGACATAAAAATGCAATTATTATTGTTAGGAATTGATCATTTGTCGTTTTCATTTTGCAAAGTGAGGTTAGGAATTAATATAAATCAAAAAAATAGATTAAATTAGAACTTTAGATAACTAAAAAATGCATGAAAATGTAACTATTATCAATACAAATTGATAATTTGTCGTTTTTGATTTTGCAAAGTGAGGTTAGGAATTGATATAAATAAAAAAATAGATGAGATAAAACTATATATGATTAAAAAATACTTGAAAATGCAATTATTATCAATACAAATTGACAATTTGTCGTTTTGATTTTGCAAAATGAGGTTAGGAATTGATATAAATAAAAAAATAGATAAAATAAAACTATAAATGACTGAAAAATACTTGAAAATGCAATTATTATCAATATAAATTGATAATTTATTCATTTCATTTTGCAAAGTGAGGTTAGGAATCGATATAAATCAAAAAATAGCCAAAATAAAACTAAAAATAATTAAAAATGTAATTATCAATAAAAATGATAATTTGTCGTTTCTCATTGCAATGTGAGGTTAGGAATTGATATAAATAAAAAAATAGATAAAATAAAACTATAAATAACTAAAAAATACTTGAAAATGCAATTATTATCAATACAAATTGATAATTTATTTATTTCACTTTGCAAAGTGAGGTTAGGAATTGATATAAATAAACAAATAAATAACATAGAACTCTGAATGACTAAAAAATACTTAAAAATGCAATTATCATAAATACAAATTGATAATTTGTCGTTTTTACTTTGCAAAATGAGGTTAGGAATCGATATAAATCAACAAATAGCCAAAATAAAACTAAAAATAACTAAAAATATAATTATCAATCAAAATTGATAATTCGCCATTTCTCACTTAGCAAAGTGAGGTTAGGAATCGACATAAATATGAAAAAACATAACCAATTAAAACTTTTAACATAATTATTACTTCTTCGAGATATAAATCAGTCTGAACAGGTTCATGTTTCCGTCCAAGCACAGGTGGCGGTGATGGCAACCTCAACATCATTGATCTAGAACTAATCTGAGAACGTTTCTTCGACAATTGTTTTCGTCTAGCTTCAGCATGTCGTGCAGCTGCTTGTGCTTGTTCATCAGCCTATTAAACAAATCAATATTCACATTAAAATCAAACAAATAATTCTCTTAAACCCCAATTTCCGCCATTTTGTTTTTTGTTTATTTTCCAAACGAAAAAAATACTTGCAATTATTGACGCTGATGCAAAAGTACTTCCACGTACGACTCTACGATCGAACATTATATTACCAAACGGAAGTGATTGATCACTAGAATATAAAAAAAAAAAAAAACGGAAATAATTGTACTAAATGCATATATTTATTTATTAATTATACAACAAATTAAATATGGATGTAGAAAATAATTGATAAAGTGTTTGGTCTCACGCAAACTGCAACAAGATAGAAATATTAATTATATTCCACCTTAATTAATTCTCACTGATATAAATTATATATTTATAATTGTATGAATTATTCATTTTAATTTCTATGCATTTGTTAACTGAAGTTAGCAACATAATTCAACAGTAATAATATTTAAAAATTTAAAAATAACGAACTTACTTTTCGATTAATCGATTATTAATACAATTATTGACCGCCAGTTGTCGCGTTGCATTCGCAAATGACGATGCAGTTGTGGCATTTGATGAATTAACAATATTAACCTCAAAATCAACGGTTGCTTTGAGCGCAGCTTGACAACGTGCATTATGACTATTGTGACGTACTTCTGGTCGTCGATTGAAAGAAACCAATGGACGAAATTTAGATCTTGATAATGACGTCTGATGATTAATATTTGACGAATCAATATCTTGACCAATCCAATCACCACTTGAAGTTATACCCAACATGGCGGCCACCTCTGGCGGTGGTTTTAGGAACTCGCCTTTTTTAACGGTTGTTATAAATGGTTTTTTCAATGGAATTTGTTGCTTTTTTTCTATTTTATTTAATTCTTCTTGATTATTATTATTAATATTATTGTTATTGTTGTTATTTATTGATTCTTTTTCTTGGATTTTTTTTAATTTAGCTGTGAGGATATTATTGAAATTTTCTGTTGATAAATTCATTGCTGATTTTGTTTTTATTGGTAAGGACAAATTTTTTTCATCATTAATTAATTGATCATTACTTTTATATTGTTTATTGTTTTTTTTTAGTGGATTTGTTTGATGAGATTGGAGACTTGCTAGGAGTAAATGATCATTTGATTTGCTGATACGTTTACGTGAATGTAAATAATTTTTTTCATTATTTGTTAATTTTTTTGATAATATTTGATTATTTTCATTTTCATTATGATTATCATCGTTTGTAAAATTATTTAAATGTAAAATTGGTAGGGTTGTGGTGAAATTATCACGTGGAATAATTGTAAATGCTGGCGGATTTTTTTTATCATAATCAAAAGAAGATGGCGGCAAACTTGATATTCCAGCTGGCATAATGATGAATTTATTATTTAAATATAATGTTTTTGATGTTTGTAATATTGTATGGAAGGTTAGTTTTGGTTTTTTGGTTTTATTTTCAAATTAATTCTTTTATTTTTCATTAAAGAATCTTTCAAGTTTGTGTTGATTGCAACGCTTTGATCTGCTTTATCATACGAGGAATAATTATTTATTAATCTGTAAATAAATACGAGATACAAGACTATTTTATTTAAATTCATAGGTTATTGTTTGATATATAAATAGCATGAATAATTTTTTATTTAAATTGTAAATATGGTTTTTATATTAGAAAAAAATTTTGCGACAATTTTTTTGAGGTTAAACCCATAAGAGTATAGAAATCATTTTTAGTATTAAAAATTTCTCTTTTATAAAAGAATATTAATATTCTAGGGCATTTCTAACCTCTTCATATTGCACGTGAAGTACTTTAAGATAATTATAAATAATAAAACAGAGACGAAAAGAGAATTAAAAGCAATTATAGCACGATCTAAATGGACATTGCGTGACTTGTTTTGTTACTTTGTATTTTATTTTTATACTTTTATAATATATGCATAATGCTTTCGTGTTTTAGGATTTCAGCCTATATTATCCTCAATATCGTGTGTATAAAACAAACAGAAGTGTGTATACAAAAGAAAAAGAAAAGTAAACACAAACAGAACAGAGAAAAATAATTCACTCGATTGATCGATTTGAATAGCAAAAATTATCAATAAAAATCCTTGACAAACGTATATAATTGTTTATTAATAACCTAAATTGGTTATTCAATCACGACACTACGATAAATATACAAGAAATTATTCAAGAAAAAGAAAATTTGATAATTAATTTACAATTTTGTAAATAATAATTAATTTAGAAATTATCCGCTAGAGGTATTATTTTTCCTCCAATCAGAAGTGATTTATAAATTATTCAGTACTATGGAAAAATCCGCAAGGCGTCGCCCTAATCGCTACAAATATATATATACATACACAACCAAGAAAAAATATGAATACTAAAAATAACCTCAAAATAAAAATTATACACACAAATAAAAAGCATAAAGTGGTTAAATATATTAAAAAAAAATGTTTGTATAACAAAATTAAGATTGCAATTCAATAGTTAAGTTAATTTTGCATATTATTTCATTAATTATCATATAAAATTAATTAATATTAATTGCTTATTGTATTTATTTCAGATTCACCTTATCGACACTTTAAAAATGGCACTTTTATAACCAATTTAATTAATTAACAACATTATTATTGGATAAAAGTGATTTTCAATGAGTATATATATACTATGAGCATCCAGTTGTTGAGAAACTCGCGACGAAACTGAATATAAATTCAACCAAACACTAGGGTTGAGAAATTTCATCCCCCTGAATGGTATATTACTGGACAATATATACATGTCCAAGCTTGAAGCTTGATATAGACTGCAGATATAACCTCCCACTATTATCAACAATATATATGTATACATATATGTATATACATAGCCGTCTTGTAAGTATATATATTTTATCTATGTATGTATATAAAAGCATTGCTGGTCAGTACTCAGTGGTCACTCAATACCATGAGCGAATGACCGTTTATTTTTGCGCATGCGCAGTAAGAATGTTCTATAAAATTATTGGTGACTAAAAACTAATACTAAAGTACAATAATTCACATATATGAAGATGGTTTTATATTATTTGGTGATGTATGAATGTATATATGTAGTTTAATACATATTTACTATGTATTTTGTATGTAATAATTGCTGAATGTTGTGTGTGTTTTATGAAAGTGAGGTTATGTGAGTTGGTGTGATTGAATAGGGGATTTATGAATATACTTTGGTGAAGAAATCCAAGGGGATGTCCCAGCCCTTGGATATTTCTTCAAGGTGAAGGGTTCCACGTTTGGTATTTCATTATATATGCGTTTGTGTAGGTGTAATATGTATATGTATGTGTATATATGTTTGGAATAATCGAAGAGTAGTTTGAGATCGATATGAACGACTGTTGAGTTTTAAATATTTATTTCGATGGGCGGATCATGTTCATTTGATTAATTGGTTTTATTTTGATTATAGATAAAGAATTGATGAATTATATTATATAATATTTATGTATTTTTGTTATTTTTAATGATATTTGTAAATTCATTTTTGTTGACTTCAATTTTTTTTTTTTTTTTTTGACTTTTGACTTTTGTTTTTAGTGATTTTATAGAATATTTATTGTAAAATTGTATTTTATTTATTAGATTATTAATATTTGAGTTTGTTTATTGATTATTTAAATAATTTTTAAGACTAAATTTGTAGTTTTATTGTCATTTGTCGTTTGTGAATTTTATTGGGCATTTTAACCTCAAAAAAATGTATTTGAGGCTTATTTATTGTAAAATTGTATTTTATTTATTAGTTTATTAATATTTGAGTTTGTTTATTGATAATTTTAATTATTATTGAGATTAAATTCACAATTTTATTGTCATTTGTCGTTTGTGAATATTATACGACATTCTAACCTCAAAAAAAAAAATGTATTTAAGGTTTTTCATCAGCGCAGTATGAAAAAAAAATGATTGCTTCGTTGATTAAGATCAACATTACATATGTACATGGATTTATATACACACTAGCATATGAAACAGTTTTTTATATTGATCCACGAGCTCATTTTTATTTTTATATTTCTCATTTTGTTTTATACAAAGTGTCCCAAAATTCACGCAAGAAATTACATGGCGATAACACTTGAAATCTTGCGTGAATTATGAGACAACTTATTCAATATTTATAAAACTCTTAATTTTTATTTATTTATATATATAAATATTTATATCAGTGTGAATATAGGTGGATTATATTAGTTTATATCGAATTAATTTATTTTATTACATTTTGTGATTGCTTTTATCAATTTATTTATTTTTTTCTTTTTATTTTATGTTGTAATTTTTATTTAATTTACTTACATGGATTGTGGATTGCGATATCTCTTTTTTACATGCATAACAGCTCGTGGACTCTTCATATAAGTGTATGTTTCCATTCTTGATGAACTTACAGATGGAATATTGTATAATTGCAATCCACGATTGCACATTTTGCACTCTTGACTCATTCGCGATGACATTTTTAATAGATTTTTAATTAATTAATATTTATTTATTATTTAATATTGATATAATTTATAAACATTTGCGTTATGTTTAATGTTAAATATTTATCGATGATTTTTTTATAGACAACTTTTATTTTTTCAACCGATGAAAGAATAAAAAATGACAAAGTTGCGAGGACGAAATGTTTTTTATTTTTTAGTTTTTTATCCTGCAAACTTTTTCGTTGCTATAGAAACCATAATAATTATGTGAATTTACACATCTCTTCATACATTTCATCAATAAATGAATAAAATACAGAATTACATTGAATTTATTTCATGATTTTGTATATTTAAAAAAAAAAAAATTCATTTTGTCAATGAAAAAAAATTCAATTTTAATAAATAACAATTGAAATAATATATTTAATTAATTGTTTTCATAAAAGGATATATAATTTCATGTTTATAATTATTTTCGTATCGATTTTCAGTTAATAATAAACATTTACTTTATCAATACAGAAACATAACCTCAAAAAAAATTTTTCCCATTCTAGTTCCACTCTAATCCACTTAGTGTAATATCTGTCGATAAATTAAATGACACCACATTGGTTCTACTGTGTTCCACACAGTGAAAAGTCGATATCAAAATTTTTTAAATTTATTTATAAATTATATATTGATTTTTAAATAAATATAAAAACTCCACTATGTATACAAGTGATTTATTATATCATCAAATATAATTTTAAATGTCTTTTTCATTTTTAAATTCGTTTTTATATTTTATTTCTACCAAATTTTATAAATAAATTAATTTTATAAATCAACGGATGGTTACACGGCCTCTGATTGGTTGATCAAGAAAAAAATTTTTCCCCAGCTCCCGCCGCCATTTTGCAATCCACACTATATCACATATATTCTCAACTACCAATCACAAGTCTCTAATTATTCTGTCCTGCGTACTCCCCACTCTTCATCATCTCCATACATACACATATATACACCTCTGCATAATAATCTTAACTTGTGTATGTGTGTGTGTATTGCGTCCGTTTTTTTTCTCTCTCGTATGTTAAATTACATTATTACAATATAATTAAAATAAAAAGAAGAAGAAAAAGCAATTAATATCACACAATACAAATAAATATTACATAAATTAATCCATTTAACAATTAATCCAAAACATAACCTCAAAAAAAAAAAGTCAAGAAATATTTTTTCAAGTATGAAATACACACACATACACATAATACCTAGTTAATGTCGATAGTGTTAGTAGTGTTGGCGTCAAACTCAATTCAATGGCGACATATATGTATATATATAACACACGTACATGAACATATATATAAATCATTGCGTACATTATTGGCAAATGGCAATGGGTGATTGAACGAAATTAATTCTATTAAAATTCAATTTATCGCAAGTATTAATTCGTTTTTTTTTTTTTTCTTTTTTATTTTATTCTCTTTATTTTTTTCATATTTTTGTGTTTGACAATTTTTTTTCAAGATTTTTAATTTGTTTATGTGATTTACAGGTGCAGTGTAAATTATTTGTGCTGGTGTGTTAGTGAGAGAATTTTGTGTATTTGTGTGCGGAGGAAGAAATTGTAGAGAGTAGTAGAGAAATATTGAAAATAACAATCAGATACAGATGAAGAGAAATGTTTCGGTGGATAAATTATAATTATTATTTTAATAGTTAATAGACGCAACAATTAAATAGATTATTAATGAATATTTTAATGTGACCTATGTGAATATATATATTTAGTATCACAATGGCAATGTCTTTGAATATTATGGCATTACTTCTACTTGGATTATTAGGTAAAAAAAAAAAAAAAATTTTTATATGTAATTTTAATTATTATTAGTTAATATTTATTGTTGGGTATTGTTTATTGTTATTTTGTTGTTGGTGGTGATTTATATGTGAGGTTTTGTCTGTTTATTTTGATTGTTCAACGATTTTTATTCATTTTTTTAATATTTTTAGATTTTTTTTTTTTGAGGTTAGGTTGTGTTTTTTTTTTTTTTTTTTTTTTTTTTTTTTTTTTTTTTTTTATTTCAATGCGTATTTAGATTGTGGATGTTGATTTAGATTTTTTTGTGAGAAAAAAAGATGGAGGGAAACGATACATTTATATCCAAGGCCTTGTGGATGTTGATATTGTAAATAAATTATTACTTGTTCCTACAGCAAGTTAACTTCGACCATCTTTTCTTGCTTTTATGTATTTATGTACATTTATATGTGTAGGAGAGAGAGAGAATATTCTTTTTGATGTTTTTTGATCAATGGTTTGTTGTTGGGAGATGAAATATTTATGAAATGAAGAAGAAAAAATAAGATTTATTATTCATAAAGAGGTTTTCTATGTTTAACCTCAAAATTTATGAAAAATTTTTTTTTTCTGTTGGAATTTGTTTTATTAAAAATTTTTTTTTTTTATATTTAGGTTTGACTAGCGATGCTCTTGGTCATGATGTTAAAGGATCGAGGTATTGTGAATTTTATAATGCAACAAAGTGCACGGAAATTCAACAGGGTTGCACTGAAAGAGATGAATGTCCAACACCAGAACCTGGGAAAAGAAATCACTGCTATGTACTCTGGCAGTTTGATAATTCTACCAAAAAATCATCTATCATATTAAAGGTAATTGTTATACAATCATTAGAACATTTACATATTAATAATAATTATTATTTTATTAATAAAAAAGTTGAAGAATTTCAAAGTCAGAAATATTTAATTAAATAAAATTGAAAACAAATGATAAAAAATGTTTGTTTAATTCAAATGAATTTATAATTTAGATCTTTTTATTTATTTCATTGCTATGATAATGTTTAAATAATAATTCAATAAGTTTATTTGAAAAAAAAAAAAGCGAAAATGAATAATTAAAAATTTTTGAGGTTAAAATAAAATAATTTGGAATATTTTATTTTATTTGAAATTATTATTTAGAATAATTGGTTTTTTTGTACACAGGGTTGCTTTTTGGATACCAAAGAGTGTTATGATAAACCACGTTGTATTGAAAAAACTGCTGATCGCAAGGGTAAAATGTTATTTTGCTGTTGTGATGGCGATATGTGCAATCAGAACTTTACATGGGATCCACAACCTACTGAGCCACCACCGCATAAAGATCATGGTAAAAATATAATTTAACCTTTTATCAACACTATTTTCAATCATAATCTAAAAAAAAAATAACGAAATTCCATTTTTAAATAGGATTTTTTTATACTTAACCTAAAAATAATTTTTTTTTTTCATCTCATTCTTATTTTTATCATTTTATTTATTATAAATTTACTCTATAATGTTTATAATAATGATAATTGATGATATTGTTTATTAACATTATAGAAATGAAAGAAAATATTATTAAATAACATTAAAATAAATATTATAGAGTAAAATTATAATAAATAAAATTATTAAAAGAAAAATTATTTATAATAATGTTAATGTATAATATGATTAATTAATTCAGCATGAAATAACCTTTTATAAACATTATTCTCAATCATAATCTAAAAAAAATGATAAAATTCAATTTATAAATACGATTTTTCATGTTTAACTTAAAAATAATTTTTTTTTCTTTTCATTTTCATTTTAAAGATTTTATTTATTATAAATTTACTCAAAAATCTTAATAATAATGTTAATTTACGATACAATTATTTAATTCAGCCTTGAATAACCTTTTATAAACATTATTCTCAATCCTAATCTAAACAAAATGATAAATTTCTATTTATAAATACGATTTTTCATGTTTAACCTAAAAATAATTTTTTTTTCTTTTCATTTTCATTTTAAAGATTTTATTTATTATAAATTTATTCAAAAATCTTAATAATAATGATAATTTACGATATGATTAATTAATTTAGCCTTAAATAACCTTTTATAAACATTATTTTCAATCATAATCTAAAAAAAATGATAAAATTCCATTTATAAATACGATTTTCCATGTTTAACCTAAAAATAATTTTTTTTCTCTTCTCATTTTCACTTTACTCATTTTATTCATTATAAACTCACTCTATAATATTTATAACAATGACAACACATATAATATAATTATTATATACTCTTTTAATATAATTTTTCCATCTTTTTCATCTTTTTTTATTAATTCCAGAATCCAAACCAGTTCCAAACACAGAGCAACAAATTATAACAATGATTGTGTCGATATCAGTGCCAATGCTATTACTTCTAATTGTCCTATCATCTCTGTATTGGTGTTACAAAAGACGAAAACTTGGTTATTTCAACGAGGTATTTATAAAATTCTTAAAAAAAAAAATCAACAGAAATTTAAAAAAAAAAAATGATATAATATTAATCATTTCTTATTTTTAATCATCATTTCAGGTACCAACATTAGACCCTGTAGAGGTGCCACCACCATCACCAAACATGCGTTTACGTCCAATCCATTTGCTAGAAATAAAAGCACGCGGACGTTTTGGCGCTGTATGGAAAGCGCAATTAAAAAATGAAATAGTTGCAGTTAAAGTATTTCCCCAACAAGACAAACAATCATGGCAAACTGAACAGGAAATATTTAAATTAGCTCATATGGATCACGATGATATTTTACATTACATTGGAGTTGAAAGAAGTGGCGATAATTTACAAGCAGAATTTTGGTTAATAACTGCGTATCATGAAAAAGGTTCATTGTGCGATTATTTAAAAGCAAATGTTGTTACATGGTCAGAGATGTGTCGTATTGCTGAATCAATGGCACGTGGATTAATGCATTTACATGAAGAAATACCAGCTAATAAAGCTGATGGTTATAAACCAGCTGTTGCACATCGAGATTTTAAATCAAAAAATGTTTTATTGAAATCTGATATGAGTGCGTGTATCGCTGATTTTGGACTTGCTTTGATATTTCATCCAGGAAAACCATGTGGAGATACTCATGGACAGGTATGATATGATAATTTTGTTTTTTTAGGTTAGGTGAAATGAAATATGATGTTTTATGGAGTTAATAGAATCTTTTTTGGTCGTATTTAATTATAAAACAAAAGTTAGGTTAGGGACACTGCAAATGTAGTTTTAAATCTTTTGGATTTTTATAGAAAAAATGGTGGAAGTATTTATTTTTTTTTTAATTTTTAATATTATGTGTGTTGCTGAATTTTTATAAAACTCTCATATTGTTTTATATAAATTTCTCGAGATTTTTCTGGTAGTAAATTTAACGTCGCTGCATTGGCGGCTTCATAAATTTCGGTAGGATTGTCACTATCACTGTCATTCATTTTGCTTTTTTTTTTAATTTTATACTTGATTGTTTATATTTCCGCTTTATTTTAAATGTGTATTTACGCATTTACGTACGTAACCTCAAAAGTAACTATCCATTTAACCAATGAATAACCTCAAAAATAACTATCAATTTAACCAATGCATAACCTCAAAGATAACTATCCATTTAACCAATGAATAACCTCAAAATTAACTATCCATTTAACCAATGTATAACTTCAAAAACAACTATCCATTTAACTAATGTATAACCTCAAAAAATTGTAAATACAATACAGACAGAAACAAAGTTTGTTAATAAACTGTGTAGCAACGTAACCTTTTCTTTTATTTACCCATAAAACAAAAGAAAAAATTGCATTGCTACACAATTTATACATTGCTAGGTTATGTACAAGATTTATTTCTGTTATTTCATCGACTATTGATCCCTGAAACATCATATTTTGAGACACTCGCCTAAAAAATTATGTGTAGCACACAAATAACTATTATCTTGACATTTTTTTATTTTAATATTTAAATAAGTCAAGTGCTGTTGTTTAAGCTGATGAATTGATTCGTTTCAGGTTGGCACTCGAAGATACATGGCGCCAGAAGTACTTGAAGGAGCAATTAATTTTACGCGTGATTCATTTTTACGTATTGATATGTATGCCTGTGGTTTAGTACTGTGGGAATTGGCGTCACGTTGTACAGTACAAGATGTAATAAATTATTTCTATTTAATTTTTTTTATTAATATTGAATTTTATTATTTAATTATTTTATTTATTTGTTTATTCAGGGACCAATTGGTGAATATCGATTGCCATTTGAGGAAGAAGTTGGTCTTCATCCAACCCTTGAAGACATGCAAGAAAGTGTTGTACATAAAAAAGAACGTCCGTTGATATTAGAAACGTGGCGAAAACATCCGGTAAAATTCTATTATTTATTTATCCACATAATATTGTTGATTAAATATTAACTAAATTAACTAAAAAATAATTTTAGCTATAAATATTTTATTAATTCAACTACAAAATTAGCTTGATATTTTCATCAATTAATTATAAATAATGTTTGATAATATTTACAATTTTTTGAGGTTATACATTAGTTAAATGAATAGTTGTTTTTGAGGTTATATATTGGTTAAATGGATAGTTATTTTTAAGGTTATTCATTGGTTAAATGGATAATTATCTTTGAGGTTATACATTGGTTAAATGGATAATTATTTTTGAGGTTATGTATTGGTTAAATTAATGTTTTTTTTTTATTTATTGCACAGGGTTTGCTCTCGATTTGTGATACAATGGAGGAATGTTGGGATCATGATGCAGAAGCACGATTGTCAGCGTCTTGTGTGATGGAACGTGTTGCAATATTAAGTAGAAGTCTTGTTATTAATTCGTCAACGTTGATACGAGTTGACAACACCAGTGAATCAATCATCACCAAGGAATCTAGTATGTAGATTGAGTTTAGACTGTATTATACACATATATATATATTTGTTTAAGCGTTAATGAACAATTATATGTACGTGTGTGTGATATTATACAAATATTCCTAGAAAAAAGAAAAAAAAATTTTTTTTTTTTTGATTTTTTTTTATTTAATATGGATATTAATAAACAATTGACACTTGTTTAATAATTACAACAAGCATACACACACATACATGTCGAAAAACATCGACTTATACATATGTATAATATTTTTTTTATTAAAATATCAAACGGGGAACGCGTTGTAGATATTTGTAGCTTTAACCTCAAATTATTGGAGAAATTCAATTTTTTTTTGTTTTTAACACAATTTTTTTGTTTCAAAATTTGTTTTTGGATCATAATTAGCAATTGAGGGTGATTATTGATTGATCAATTGAAATATTGACTGTAAATTTATATTTTATACTAAATTTTATTCTTTATTATGAATATAAATTGATAGTTAAATTAGAAAAAAATTGTAAATTAATTTTTATAATTGATAATTGATGAAATTTAGCATTTGAATAGAAGTTTTTATTTGTTTATAATTAATCACAGTGGCATTTGTGATATAATTAATGTTAGATTTAAATGATAATGATAAAAGTGAATGAATTTGAGGTTATTTGAATATTTGTAAATAATTAGATAAAATTCTTTTGTTAAACAATTAATCAATATTCAAATGCGTTCCCTGTTTTATTATCTTGCCAATAGTTGATATTTATAGCCATATTGTCATAAATAATAGCAAACAATACAAAAAGAAAAATAATAAATCTGGGCCACGAACATAACCCTAAAATTTACTGACAAAAATGAAAAATATCAATGAAAATGATTGAATAATTGTTCATTTTGTAAATGAAAATGCAAATTAAATGACCCTGAAATACGATGTACCTGGTAGACACACAATCGTGTTAACCGATTGATAGAGCCATGAGGAATTTTGTTTATTAATTTAATTTAATTATTTTATAAATTAATAATTTTTTCATTTCTTTTTTGTGAATACATTTTAAATATTGAAACATAAAGATCTCCAATTATATTATACTTCAATGAAATAATTCAAGTGTACGCTGAAAATGAAAAATGATAAAAAACATAATAAATTAATCAGGATAATTTTTATTATTTATTTTTGTTAATTTTAATGAATTTTAATTTATTTTTTTTTTCACATGATATTTTTAGATCGGCACTTGCATGCGTGAGAATCCCTGAATTACAAGGCCCACACATGGATACGTAATGTAATTTGTACAGAGTGATTTCACCGACAGAAGATTTAAAAAAAAAAAAAAAAATAACAAACAAAAAAAAAAGTTAATAAATAAATTTAAAACATTAATTAATTAGTAGAATAATCCAAGAAGTATATAAGGAAAATAAAACTTTGTTAATTAGATTTAATAAATTTACTCTACGCAGAAATATTTTGCAAACTGAAATAATAAATGAACAAAGATACAAATAAATAAATAAATAAATAAATAAATAAATAAATAAATAATGGGGTTACATGTCTGTCCCAGTATCTATTTATGTAAATTTTTTATACTTTCAATAACTAATTTTAATTATCAAACAACTTATAAATCATTGAGTAATTTTAATGTAAAATTTTGTAGGTTATGTTATCAAATTATATTAATTTTTTATGATTATAATGTTTTCTAAGTATATTATTGTTTATTTATAATTGATACTGGGTTTCGACAGTGCCAAATATTAATGCTAAATAAATATAAACATATGTATATATATATAAATAAATATTTTTATTAAATATATATACATATACAGAGTTGGGTTAAAGTATGAAAATTAATTTGAATTTTAGGTTATGATTATTCAATTTGATATTTAACATGGATTTAAATGTTTCAAGGTCAATATAAATGAATTAGAATAACATTATTTATAATTACAAAAGGTTTTTTGTTGCTTTTTAATCGAAAATAATGTTAATTTTTTCACGTTATTTGAAACACACTGTATATTTTGAAAAATATTTATTAGAACTTTAGAAAATCTGTAATAACAACATTTTGTTATTAATATTTAATATTTCAATGGTTAATTTGCTAATTATTATTGTTTAATTTAATTAATATAAGATTTAATTTTTATATCGCCAACATAACCTACAAAAATGAGAAACAAATGAATTTTTCTTCATGTTAATTTAAAATTATTGCGTTTATTTAACAAAATAGTATTGTTTCTTGTAAAATTATTAATATTTTTACATATATACAGTGTTTTATGAATTTATAATAATTAATTTAACATAATTATTCAATTAATTTGCAAAAATTTCAATTTTTTATTTTACTCAAATTAAAAAATTATACATTAATCCAACTCTGTATAAATGTTTGCATAATGCCATATGCTTTATTTCAATTTTTGCCATTTGTATATTTATTAAACAATAAGAGATTAATTATTAAGAGTTATCGCGAGATCTGATTTATAAAAAAAAACAAAAAAAACAACAAAAAAAAAAAGAAATAATATTAATTAAATCGAGAATTCAATTTTTTCTTCGATTACAAGGGACAAAAAAAGAAAATTACAATTTGATTAATAAATTAATAAACTCCCTTTTAACATATCGAATTGTGAATAAATAAAATTGATTAAATTTA
>JAQQBS010001423.1:7422524-7436625 GCA_030347275.1 Microctonus aethiopoides
TTATGTTTAAATATTTTTTCTTATTTTAACAAAAACAATTGCAAATATTATTTAATTGTATTAATTATCAACTTCAATGAAGATAAATTATTACTTAATTAAAGTGAATAATGAATTATGCAATTGAAGAAGAAAAAGAAAATTTTTTTTTGAGGTTATGGTTAGATATTTTTTTTTTCATTTCAACGAAAACAGTTGCAAATATTATTTAATTGCATTGATTATCAACTTTAACAAAGAAGATGAATGAATAATTAAATAAATAAAATAATAAATTATACAATTAGAGAAAAAGAAAAAAAATTGTATGTAATTAAAAAGAATGTTTTGTCATTGAGTAAATGAAAGAAAAAAAAAAATATCTAAAATGTAATTTAAATTCTTATTGTTATTTCAATGAGAAAAAAAATGAAAAATTCTTACCATGAGATTCAAAATCCTGTGAACTATCAGAATACATTGTCATACTGCCTTCAAATGCAATTGTATAATTATTTTTATTGTTAGCTTGACATGTTAATAACATATCTTCGCAGTCAAGTGAATCAACGCTGTAACTTCCACCGGGTGGTAAAACTGGAGTTTCTTTCACTGGTGAAAAAAGCAATGATGACTTGCAAATGGAATTTGTGTCGGTTGTTGAACATGCCGAGTCTTCACCCTTCAATAATAAAAAAAAAAAAATAGAAAGAAAAATTATTGATCAATTTTTTCATGTTTTTCATAAAGTAAAAAATTTTTTTTATAATTTTTACATTATTTATTCCTAAACTAACAAAAGAACCACTTTATAATGCATGCTTCAATAAGATACAAAGTATATTATATAATTTATAGCAATTTATAATCAAAAATAACAATTATCATTCCATAAATGAATTTTTTTTTTTAGGTTATGTCATTTGATTTTTAATTCTAAATTTACGAAAAAAGAAAAAAAAAAAGAGACATTCTGATGCATGCTTTGATGAAATACAAAGTATATTACATAATTTATAGCTGTTTATAATAAAAAATAACAATTATCATTCCATAAATTAATTTTTTTGAGGTTATGTCATTCGATTTTTAATTCTTAGCAGTCCATATCATACCTGGCTGCTAGAATGTGGACTAATTGACGAACCAATGTCAATTTTCTCCATAACAGAGCCAGATATACTGGCATAACGTTCCCTTTGATAGTTAAACTGTTTTAAATAAATAAAAAAAATAAATAAAAATAAAAATTTTCAATTTTAACATTTTTCAACAACATAATTTCTTCCTAAATCTAATCTTTTCTACTTAATTCACAAATTAATTCAGATATAACACAGATCATTTGTTTGTAGCCTCATAATAAAAATTCCATCGAATAAATTTATAAAAATAAATAAATAAATTGATAAATATAAATAAATAATTTTTGTTTTCTTTTTTTTTCGTTGATTAAAAATTGATTTTTAATATTACCTCAGATTGTTGGACAGGATCTGTACACATAACTGGCAATGCAGTGAGTAATGTATGAATATCAGCAGTGCGAAAACTTTCCATATCAACTTCCGCCAAATTTGCGTCCAAATTTCGTGCCAAATCATCATAATATCCCAAATCATCTTGAGTATATGACGTTGATAATGATGACAACACACTTGGATGAACGTGCAATCCACCATCTCTGTATCTGTAAAAAAAACCAACCAATAAACAAATAATCAAACATAAATTAATTGAAAAATGAAAAAAAAATTTAATCAATTTCATAATTTTTATCACTTAAAAATAGAAAATAAATATAAAAATACCAAAAAATAATTTAATTCAATCATCAATTTGGTCAATAACATCCTCCAATTATTATACAATCATAAAAAAAAAGATTTGAATTAATTAATAACAATACAACACAAATAACCTAAAATTTGTTTGAAATAAAACAATTTTTATTCCCAATATTTTCTGAATTTTTTAATTATTTCATTAATAAAAATTTTTAATTTATTAAAAAATATCAATTTTATATCAACAATGATTATACAAGTGATAAAATAATTAATTAATAATTATTTATAATGAAATAAAATGAAAAAATTGAATATTTTAACAAGAAAAATTCGAATTTGGAATAATTTTTAGGTTAATTTTATTTCTAATTAAAAATACGAATAAACAATTGATTAATCAAGATAAATAAAATGTTTTTCATCTGTTTTATATTATTTATTAATTATCCAACACTCACCCATAGTCAATAAACCATTGGTAATCCGAATTGTCTTGAATAAATTCTGAACTAATTAAATCCTGAGAAATTGGATCAGCTGGATTGGAATTACAATCAGACCCAGGAGTTTGTGGATCTTCCATCATATTTGCTCCCTTCCCTGTGTCTGAAACAACAATAAAATTGAATAAACAAAAAAAAACCACTTAAATACATCAAAAAAACACAAAAATATTCAACAATTATCAAACATAACCCCAAAAAAAAAAACAAATAAATAAATTCTCTAATCTAAAATAAATAAATAAATAAAATAATTTAAACTAATTGTTGATAACTTAACATCAATATCAACAATTGCAAATGAATATCAATCCCTCAAAATAATTATTAATAATCTAAATAAATTATAAATTGTTTAAATTAAATATTGAATTTGATAAAATTATTTTTTTTTTTTGCCTCATAAATAATTATTTTCTCAATTGTTTATAACGCCACCATGAAAAATAATACTCCATATTCCACATATAACTCCTCCACACCTAAATAAATAAATAAATAAATTAATAAATTATTAAAAAAACAAATAAAAATATTCAAAGCTTTATTTTAATAATTCAAATAAATATTAATAATAAATTAATAAATCAATGACTGTATAATTAATTTCTATTGTGTCATTAAATTTATGTCATCATAATAATATTCATCATGTTGCAACATTGACATATAAATAATAATTATTTAAATAATTAAAAAAAAAAAAAAAAAAACTTTCATAACCTAAAAAAATTTTTTTTTTTTCAAATTTTTTCTAATAAATATATAACAGATGCGATGTAATTTATGTACTAACCTCAAATAGGAATTGTCTGATCGCTTTGTTCAATGCGTAGGCGATAAAATAATGATAAACAATAAATAAATCGTGACATTGTGACAAATTTTTATCATAGATAATTTTATATATATAGATATACATATATGTATGTGTTTTTCGAAAGTTTAGAGAAGAGAGCAGAGAGAAATTATTTGTAAATAACCTTCCTGCTCTCTTCCACAACCATCACTGTGACACTGTGTACTGTGGATTTGTAGAATAATTTCCAGGCAAAAATGTAAAATAGAAAGAAAAAAATAGAATCTTTATGTTAATGACGTCACAATGAGGCGGGACAAGATGGCGGATGGAAATTGATAATGCGCATGCGCGTAGAATGAACGTAAAATTAATTAATTTGACAAAATAATTATAAACAATTTCAATATAAACTAACAACAAACATAAATTACTATCGACATTTGTTATATTAATTATATTACATTAATTATTATCAATAATTACTTGATTATTAATTCAAAATTCAAATTTTACCGCGCGTATATCATTCAATGTCGCGCCATTTATATTTCTACCTTACCATATACGAAAAAATCAACGTGATATGAATGTCAAATAAATTAGACACAATTGTTCAACAAATTAACCTACTACTAATAATAAACCTTATATATTCAATAAATAATCAATCTTTAACATTAATTAACGCAATATATAAATGAAAAAAAAAAAATTTTGAGGTTATAAATTGATAAAACAAAAAAAAATGGTTATTAATAAAAATATTAAAATGATTATTTCACATATTAATTATATAAATAAATTACAATAAATACCTATATGAATTATTATTCTTTTCATCATGATTATTAGTATTATTTAAATAATAAAAATAATCAAATTAGTGCACGATGAATTTTGCAAGAAAATGTTTAACCCAATTTAAACATTAACCAAAATCACATCAAATTGGCACAATAATTCACATGACACAGCTGATGAGACTGTTCGCGGTCAACCACGATTAATTATTTATTTAATAACATATTATATTTCATATACTTTCTCATTATTGTTACGTACATATCAAAGCCAAGTATTGTTATATTATTTCTATCCACTGCGCATGAGCATTGATGAACAACATCATTGAATAATGTTTAAGCTTGAAAAAATAATTATTAATTCTCACACTATATTTAGCATTAATCGTTAATTTTTGTATCGATTAAATTGAATTTAATTAACAATTGTTGGAGTGTAGAATATTTCTGAAGAGTTTGCGAGTAAATAGACAAGAGAATAATTCAGATAATATCTATGTACAAGTGGGCGTTGATGTGTAGGATGGATTACTTGATGAAATGCTAGGAAAAAAAAAAAAAAAGAGAATAAACAAAAATGATTTTTATATTTTAAACTATGAAAAATAATGTAATGATAAAATGTTTTTAAATTGTAATAATAAAATGTTATTATGAAATGAATTTAAGTATTTAAGTTTACCAACTTCTTGATAAAATAGTCTGTATGGTGTAATTTTAGACGATTGAGATGGAGATGACTTTGAAGAAGGGGATAAAACAAGTTCGTGGCGTCAACTGAGTATATATGTGCAATTGTAGACTGGCTGGCACTCAGTAAATTTTCATTTATATATTTATCTACATAACCTGCACGATGAAATTCAATCTTCTTTCAAGATATTCTTCGTGATATCATTGCCAGATTATATTTCAAGTTCAATTCCAGCATTCATTGAGATAAATAAATAAATAAATGTATTTATCTTTAGATAAGAGCAATGCATAACCTCAAAATTGTGAATTTTTTTTTTTTATAGAAATAATCGTTTTTAATTCATGAAAATTAATGTAATATCATTATATTCATGTCCATTTGATGTGTTGCATCATCGCAAAGTGGATAAAACTCATTATTTAGATCGTTTTTTAACAAAATATCTGGCTTTGATGCAGTTAAAATACTTTTAACAAATGGCTGCTGCTTCTTCAATTTGTTTGTTACTATTTTGTTAAATATTTTTGTCTGACCCGCTTTATCATGTCAAAAGAATGTTTTCAATACGCTAGACATTAGTAGAAATGTGTTAGATAAAAAGGTTTTTGTACATTTGCTGTAAAAATAAAAAACAAATAAATTTTACTTTTAAATTGAAATACTTTGAAGTTTTGTTTTTTTTTTTTTTGGTTAAAAAAGGAAAAAAAATAACTTTTTCTAGTGAATACACAAATGTATTCACATATTTGGAATTAATTAAGCACATATGACGTCATTCAGCAAAAAACACCTAACCTCACTATTTCGAGGGCGATGACGTAAGAATATAATCAATAATTGAACAAGGAATTGAAATAAATACATAAAAGATGAAGAAAAAAAACAATTAAAATCACAAATGAATTCAAAAATGTTAATTAATCACCTTACTAACCAATAAATGTCTTTATCATTCTCAATTATATTTTTACCAAGCAAAAAAAATTCACTTGAATTTTCCACAAATTTTAATATTCAAATTTAACTTTTTTTCTTCAATTTTAATTTGTTTATCACTAAAATATATTTTTTCTTCTCTCAGAATGACTAATTATCATCTGGAATATCAATTCCACATTCACTTTATCCAAAAAAATCCTGAAATAAATATAATAACAAAAATTAAAAATTATCTCAACAACCTAACCTAAAAATAATTCATTCAAAAACCAATTCAGCTCATTAATAAATGAAGGAAATACGACACAATGTTTCAACAATGATAAAACACCACTTGAGTTTAATTTAAAGTGCGAACAACTCATTAAAATCCTCCACAATATTTCAAATACGTCGAAATTATAACCATCAACTTAAATAATAAATACCTTACTGAAAACTAACCAAATAAAATAGCAGAAAAATTTATGATGCTAAAATAAATCTCTCCATTTTCATCACAATTATTAAACCATTCATTTTATTACTCAGTTAATCCTCAGGACATAACCTGCTTTGGTAAAGGTAAAATCCAGACAAAATTCTATTGTCATTCGCCCAAAAATTATTACCTGTCCTGAAATTTTTCTAATTTCTCCAAAATATAATTCTACCTTTCTACCTACAGCAAAGACAGGTGTATAAATATCCTACGAAATCCAACATAAAAATATTTATAATTTAACAAGAGAAAAAATATTCAGTAAAATAAAAAATAATTAAAAAAATTTTTCTTACATTTTTGACTGTTGCATTTACATTTGTTGCATTTATTATTCATATTTGTTGTGCTATTATTGTTGTTGTTATTAAAATTGTGATTAATATTGTTGTTAAATCGTCCATGAATGCGATATCGACGTTTTTTTTCATTGTAATACAGAGGCGGATGTTTATTTGATGGCAATGACAATGTAGGGCTCACTCGCCCAACAGATAACTCTGCTATCTTCATTATGACGCATAAAAGCAACACTAGCATCATTTGAGAGGGATTATATATACCCTCCCAAGTTCTGAGTACATATACACATGTACATTCAACGAAAATTCATTTATTTTACATAAATTTTTCTCTTTTATCTTGCAGTAATAATGTGCAATCAAAATGGCGGCAGTAACATTTGACGATTTTTTTTTTTTTATATTTATATGAATATTAATATTTATAATAATGTAATTTCGTTACAGTTCTCAATTTTATTTAAATAATTGAAGAATATATATTGTAATCATGGTAATTATGATAATTGTGATAATAATAATAGCGAGGTTATGTTTAAATTGAAAAGGGGTGCGCGCGCACTGGGGCGTTTAAATTGCAACAAGTGACGAATCAATTGTTCTAATTAATCAAATACTTTACTCTATATATGAATAATTAACAATACACTGTGATAATGTTTATTTTTTTCTTTAATTTTATCTGTCACGTTTAATAATAATAACATTTATGTAACAATTTCACAGCACAAAAATCACACAAAAAAAAAAATCACTTTTATCGCGTGAAGTTGTCAACTTATGTTAATTTATAAAAATTCACTGTCTCAATGTCGATAATTATTATTTAACTTTTTAGATAACACTATAATCAACTTCCGGTCAAAATGTTTTATTATAACATTGTTATAATCATTAAAAAAAATAACTGGAGTACAAAGAAGATGAATCAATTTATAGGTTATGTTAAAGATTTTAATATTAAAACGAAATTTCACGTTGAATAATTACGAAATATTATTTATTTATTTCAGATTACGATAAGGAATATTTATTTATGTATATATGGATGTAAATATATACACGCACGATGAATCGCATGCAAAGTCTGACTCAGACTGTTAACTTGCATGAGGACAACGCGGGAGAATATTACGCCTTGCACACGACACGACACGACGCGAAGTTTAATCTCTATTAATAATTTCAGAGTACATATGTACAATGTACATGGATATATATGTAGTACATAGTGTGTGTGTATATAATCACACACAAATAAGAAGCGAGAATAGCAATTTATAGCAAAAGGGAACAGCATCATTTGTGACTGACTTTGTTCCTCATGTTTCTCATTCAATTATTTATTCTAACCTATATATTAATATATATATTTTTGTATATTTATAATTAATCTCTATTGTTAACAAACAATAAGAATTATTATTTATGCTATTTCATCTGTAGAAAGATGTAGAAAAAGAATTATAAATAATTCATTTATGTATTTTATTATTCATAAATTTATGAAAAAATTATACGAAATTTTTGTTTAAAATTTGTAATGTATTATAAATTATATTTGTTTTATATATATTAATTAATATTTAGTCATATTTTATAGAAAAAAGTACTAATTATTATCTTTTTTTCAAATTATTAATGAAAAAAAAATGTTTAAATTAACAATGAAATTTTAGCAGACAAACTTAACCTCAAAATATTTTTAAATATTTAATATTTATAATTGAAAATTAAAATTCGTTACTATTTTCGATATATATTCAGCTAATTATTCTCTTTGTCTATTGAATTTATGAATTTTATTAATAAAACATACATTATATGAATTTATTTATAGAAAATATGTGTACATATATATGTTATATATTTATGGGTTAAAAAAAATATGAACCAGTCACAAATGACACGTTCCAGCTATTCTAATGGCTTGTAATAACATAATAATCTTCATTCAGTTCTTCAGCAAAAGATTCCAAGTGAGTAAACATGTATAGACAATCTATGACACTACATAACCTAAAAGAGTCCCAATATCTTATATTTGAAAAAACAAACGTTTTTCTAATACAATTTTCATTTCAGATTGTTCCAAAAACATTCTAACAGCAATATATCGTCAGTTTCGTCATTTTTAAGTACACATATGCTGTACATGAACGTACATATATCATCCATACATACATAACCTCAAATCTATTTGTATCATACGTACTTTTACCTTATGGCATGCACATGTGGATAAAATGTGCGTTTTCTCGAATTCTCGTTTAAAATAACAACTCTCTCTCTCATTCTCATATTTGACAAAGAGCCAAAAAGTCAAAAACCAAAAAAAAAATATATATATATATATAAATATGTACATTTGCAAAGAGAAATATATAACATATAATTGTAAATAAATATATATTTCTGGATATATTGAAGGTAAAAATTAATATTTTTTGTTTAAAGTGAATGTTAATATTATTATTAATTGTTAGAATTGAATATTTTGTTGCTTGGTAAAAATAAATATTGCAATAATTTAATTTGGATTTTTTTTTTTTTTGCAGTTGATGAATTTAACTTGTGTCCTGTGTGGAGATGAGTTTTAATCATAATTAGTCGAATAGTTTTGCCAGATGATGAAAGAAAAATAAATTTGGAAAAGATCCAAATGTAAATTTCAAATTGGCAATGAATTTAATGAAAAATTTATAGGTTATGAACGACATTTGTCCTTGACGAATTTTTTTAACGAAAAATTTCAATCAAAGTGAATTATATAAATACAAATATAAACTCTACAATATTTTAATTATTTAAACAATGAATATTGTTTAATTCTTTGTTAATTAAGTATTAACAATCTTAGAATAATAAAAAAAAATTCGTCATAATAAAAGTGAGACAAAATGAACAAAATGGAGGAAGACTTCAATAAACTCCATGAATTATTCATTCATATATATTAAATAAATTCATTGACCCTGGTATAAACAATATCAAGCATATAAATAATAAATAATACATAAACATTCAACTGAAAATAACAAATAAATAATTTAACAAAATAACTTTAAAGTAATTAAATGATAAAATAAATTTATCATATGAAATAAAATATTTCAATTAATTTATATATTTATTTATTTATATATTATTTATTAGAAAATATTAATTTATATATACTCACATTTATAATGTGAACATAGCGCAAGACAATCCGAATCGATCCAATGAAAAATTACATTTCCTTCACATGTGAATCACAAATAATCATTTCTAAATATAAATTTTCTTCAACTTTCATTCTTTTCTATTAACAAAATAAATAAATAAATAAATAAATAAACAATAATTACAATCAGGAGATTATTAAATGGTTAATATTATAGATATTAATACTGTTGAAACTTTTATATAATTTTTTTATTGCGTACTGCAAATTATTCCCGAGCTTTTGAGGGTGGTTTCAGACTATTGAGTCACTCGAAAGAAGAAAATTCTGCCCCTCCCTGGTTTCTATCAACCCCTCAAATGGTGGTGGATTTTACGATATTCACCATTGCGCATGTTCGTTCAACAATGTTTTATCACACTAAAAGAATATTTGTCCAATCGAAAAGGAAAAGAAAAAAAAATAAATAAATAAATAAAAATTCTAAAATTTCAACAAATTTTTGTGATTAATTTTGGGGATATTTTTAATATTTATAAACAAATATATTTAATAATGTATTTTATCAATGCTTTTGTGTATTATTTTATTTATTTAAAGAGTTTGTTTATGTAAAAATAAATAATATGAGAAATTTTAATTAAAATTGACAAAAAATTTACAAAAATTCTGAATTTTTTAAATTTTTATTTGTTTAAATGTTTTATGTAACAATAGAATTATTATTGTTGTTAGATTGTTTATGATTTTTAGGGTGTTTTGTTTATTTATTGATAAATGAATGAATTGAAATGAGAGAAAATGGATTTTTGTTTTTATTTATAAAGGACATTTGTTTAATTAATTGTTTTTTTTTATTTATATTGTCATTTGTTGTTTGGTTTTGAATGCGGGTGTTATATTTAGAAGGTCGTATTGATTTTTTAGCATATGTTAGAAGGTCTAGAACAAGAGTTATTTATTTGTATTTATTCATCTAATTTTACTTGGAATATTTTATAGGTTATGTTTGCAATATTATGAATAAAAATTATTTGTAAAGGAATTTTAATATTTATTTCAATAAATTACATGGAATTAATTATAAATTACAGAATTTTGGGACGAAAATATATTTATTTAATAATTTTATCTTTATTTATATGAAATTTATATTATTTATTTGGTTTTATGGAACTTGTCAATGTCCCACTTGGCAAAAAGAAGTCGGATAATATTGATTTTATTTTTCTCATCTACAAAAGACTGAGAAGAAATATGATATTGATAAAATAAGACAAAAAAAAAATAGCAAACAATAAAATTTATCTGATTTTAAATTTTATCAATTTATATTTGAGGTTAGAATTTTGTCAAGAGTATATTAATGAGAATATTAATAATAAATTACAACTAATCTAACAATATTGAAGAGAAATTCTTAATGAACTATCCAACAAACTTGAATTTATATTTGGCTCATGAAAAAAGCTCAAAAAATTATTGTTATCTTTTTTTTTATTTAATTAATAATTATAAAATTCAATTAACCTTCATTGCATTACCCTCATATGAATCGAAATTTTATTATTAACTATTGCATGGGTGTATTAAACTGTGAATAATAATTTTATCGCATTATAAAAGTAATTGCTATGTGAACATAACCTAAAAATTATTATACTAATTACGAACCAAATTAATTAAACAATTAACCGAATGTGTGTGTGCGTTTGTCTAATATAACCTATACGAAATACTGTTGTAAATTACCAAACAAAAAATAATGATATGTAATGCATAAACAATTAAAATTCCCTAAATTAACAATTAAAAAAAAAACGAAAAAAAAAGTATTTAAAATAATTAAAAATATTTCAATGATGTAATATTTGTTTGAGAATGTCTCATTATTCTAAAACAAACATTAATACACACATTAATTATAATTCGAATATAAAAAATAAAATGAAAAATAATTTTACAATAATTTTTAAACGGAATGTTTTAATAAAATAAAAAAAATTCCCCTAGAATGAAAAAATCATGTGAATTTTCATTGACAATTATCTCTAAAATAAAAAACTAATGCACCAAAAACATTAGAGAGTCCATTTTGAATTACAAATTCAAAATATTATTTTAAATATTCGCCAAAAAAATTTAAATATATCTTCTATTCTTTGGTGCTTTTCTACAACGATGTCGTCCAAAAAGAGCAATTACAATAATTAAAATTATTGCAACGAGTATAGCACTAATAGCCCAAATAGCTTTGGTGGTCCCTTTAACAGTTTGTTCTTCAACTACTTTATTATTAACATTATTAATATTATTGCCATTATCATTAACAATTGGTTTAGTTATTTTTTCCGGCGTTCGTGGAGAATCTGCTTGAATTCCAGTATTACCAACTGGTTTTACCGATGTTATTTCAATTTTTGTTAAATTATTTAATTCTTTTAAATGTCCGCCATCTTTTTCAACATTCAGCGGTTTAATTATTGTTTTATTTGGCATATTAACAATGGTTGTTGACTTAATTGTCGTTGTTTTTGTTTTTAAATTATCAAAGTTAACCTCAAATTCATCTTCAAGTTTTTCTAAATTTTTTTCAAATTCTATTGGAACTTCAACATCATTTTCAGTCTTATATTCATCAATATATTGCTCCAATGGTGTAAAATAACTTAACAATGGATCAACATTAATCTCGTAAAATTCAAGATATTGTTTTATAACTTCATACCAATTTTCTGCGCATCCATGTTGAATCATTTTTCTACAAACACAAAAAAAAAAAGCCGCGAGATAATTAATTATTTGAAATATTTTAAATGAATTAATTTAATAATTTAAATTAATTGATAAATACTAACATTAAATTATGATTAATTGGAATTGTATCAATGTCATTGAATAATAATTCAGTGGATTCCAATAAATAATCATACATTTGAAATGCGAGAATAATTCCAATGAATTTTCTGAAATAAATCAAAAAATTAAATAAAATATTATTTCATTCTAACCTCAAAAATTAATTATTTCATTTTAAATAATACTCACGAGAGATAAGGTCGATTTGTGATGATAATATTATCATCTAGGAATGTAGGAAGCTTCATTGAATTCATTGTGATACCCTCGTAACGTGATCTAAAAATTTTAGGTTATGTTGACCGATAAAAATTTTTTTTTTTATAGTTAAAAGATAATAAATACTAAAAATAATTTAAACTTTGAAAAATTATCAATAGAAATCGCTGATTTTATCAATATTCAATCATTTTCAATGGATAAATTGATAAAATTGATAAAATTTACGAAAAAGCGACATTTTATAAAAATTTTTATTTCATTACCTATATTCCCACCATGAATTAATTAAATCCTTTGGCTCCAACGTATTATTATTAATCAAATCTATTCGCCACATGTCAGCACTGTGATAATACGCCAATCTTGGCAGTACATCAAGGGCAGTTATCATTAATAAAACAATTCGTGTGTCTTCAATATCATTTGTTTCATTTAATAAATTTAGTGAACATAACCAAGAATTACTAGTCGATAAAATTCCAAACAATTCAGCTACACCTTCCTCTAAAGCTATTGAAACAGAATTATAATAATTTATTGCGATATAATAAATACAAATTGATATTAATATTTCATTTTAACTGCACGAAAACAGAAAAAAAAAGAAAAAAAAGAAAAAAACTCACCAGAATATCGATTTGCAAAATTTAATATTGGATTACTTTCTTCCGACATTTGATGAATCAATACTTTAGCAATGTTTTTATGAGCCGATAAATAATTTGTTAATGATGAATGAGAACATGTTGAGACACGCATTCGACCTTTATGACATAGGTTAATTAATTTTGCTGGACATTGACCTTGGAAATCACTTTCATTGAAAAATTTTGCTTCTGGCAAATGTTTTAATGTTAAATTTGCCAAACGTGACGCTGAGATGTATAAATTCTTACCAACTAAATCCTAATAAAGAGAATTAATAGTTATTAATATAAATAACAATGTTTAAATTTCAAAATTGAGAAAAAAAATAAAATTATTACAGATTGTCCCAAAATTCACGCAAGATTTTGATCGTAAATCCATGTTAATTCTTGCGTGAATTTTGGGACAACCTATAAATAATTTATTTAGTGAATTTACTTTTTCTAAAAGATTTTTTCGGATTTCATAGATAATACTCGTCTGTGGAATTATGTCCAATGCTAGTGGTATCCAATCGTAACCTTGAAGTGATCCTGAAGAAGAAAAAATGGAAAAAAAAACGAAAAAAAATTTTTTTTTTTTATTTTTCAGATTAAAAAATTAATTTAAATATTTAAGAAATAATTATATTGTTGGATTGTTTTTACTTTATTTACCTAGTAAATGAGGTGGAAGTGTATTTTCTTCGATAAAATTGCCATATTTTTTTTTTAAACGCATTTTTACAAAATTTACAATTTTATCATGCAACGATGAAATTTCCTGCCATTTTTTTTTTGCTATTATATAACCATCCTGATATTCACTCAACATTTCCCAATACTCAGTCACGTCTTTTTCACCTGGAAATAATAAAATAAATAATTAATTCAATTTTTTTAAACAAAAAAAAAAAAAAAAAAATTTTTTT
>JAQQBS010001423.1:7440691-7451528 GCA_030347275.1 Microctonus aethiopoides
AAATTAATGAAAAAAAAAAATTAATAACTAACAAATTATGAATAATAAATTAACAAAATCATTTCAAGGACATTTCAATTGTTCTATTAATTAATAAATAATTATCTTTCATATATATATATATAGATATATATGTATGTATAATATACCTATATATATGTATATATATTTATTTTTTTATTTTTTTTAAGACTTACCTATTGTTTATGATGCCGGTTCACATCAAGTCTCTATAAAAGTGTCTTTAGAACTGCCGGGTTAAATTTTCTCCTTGCACAACACACGTCAATTGTCTTGCTATATATATATATTTATTACGTTCGTGCAAGTACATATATTATATTAAAATGTGTTTGTTCCACTCTTCCATTCAATTCGACCATTTGTTGTACATAACACACACACATTAACAGCACAGAAAACCTTCGACACATCTACAAATGAAAAAAAAAAAAGAAAAAAAAATTAACTTTTGAGGTTAGGTTAGATTATGAAATATATGTATTTTATTTTATTGTAAAACAAATGAAAATATGCATGTATAATATGTAAAATATGTTATTAAATAGTTGTATAATTGATTTTGTCACCTGTGAATAGAAATAAATGTAATTTTATTCGTTCACATAATTCACTCGAGTATTCCTGTGTATAACCTCAAAATATGAATTGTTCACACACAATCGATATTTAAATGTGAATTTTTTTAAGAAATATCACTGTAATTATGTTATTTTGATTGAAAATATGTTTTATTTGTATTATTTGTATGAGTGTACATGTTTATTGTGAAATTGTTTATTTAATTTTATGGTAATTTGTGTGTGTAAATTTATTGTTAATGATTGGATGCAGATGACATTGTCAATCATAAATCTTGATAGTTTACATAGATTTACCATACATATAAAAACAACAAATAAATTCTAAACGTGATTTTCTACTTTACCGACAGAAAAAGTTGGAATAAAATTTTAAAAACATTTTTATCTACTAGGTCGGTAATGCAGATTTAATTTCCGTTTATCTGCAAGATAAATATTCAAAATATAATTCCAAACGAATAATTCAACTGTATTAATTATTTAATTAATTTTTCTTACAACTTTTCTATCAGATTTCAATTATTTATGATAAATAATGAACAACTGGTGCTTTAATTATATGCAAAAAAAAAATGGCTGACGAAATTATATATATAGATGGCGTTTTAGCTCACATACTGCAGACAGGAAGTCGTCAAAAACCGTTGATTGTGAATAATAAATCAGAGAGAGAGGGATCTTATCATGTTTCAATTGTTTCTTCTTAAAAAATATTGAATTACGATAATTCAGTTGACTCTAAATAAATGAACTTCATTGTTCGAATTAACGCTCGCAAACATAACCAACAATTGAAAGAAAAAAAAAATTTCATAAATATATTTATTCAATATAAATAATATATTCTACGTATATATTAAACTGAGTTATTTCCATTTTATTTATAATAATAAATAATAATGGCGGCTCAAAAAAATGATAAAGTAAAATTTATTTTTATTTATATAATTAATTATAGGTTAATTTATATAATTAATTTTTTTTCTTTTTTCATTTGTTTAATACAGTTGAATATTCTTATTGTTAATTTATTTTATTAATTATATATATATTTATATTCATATTTGCTTTTTTAATTTGTTTATTAACATTATTGTTTATTTTATTAATTTTTTATTCAGTTTTGGCGCAATTTGGATCTTTTAATTTCTTGTCCAGTTTGTAAAAAACGACTTGGTAAATCCATTTTTTTATGTGCATCAGGACACAGTATTTGTAATATTTGCATAAACAAAAGCTCAATTTGTTCACAATGTCGTGCGCCATATACAAAAATACCGAATTTATTGGCGCAAAATTTGTTGTTAAAATACGACAATTTAAAAGTAAGAAAATATTTAAAAAAATTAATATAAATAAATATATTTTTTGTTTATTGGGATATAAATAATAATTATTATGTATTGTTTATAGGAACATTGTGGAATATTGGAGAATAATGACAAGAAAACAAAAGAATTATTTCCACTTGTGAAAAAAAATATTTATAAATCGTCATTAAATATTAATAATAATAATGAATATCGTTGTTGGATTTTTGATGATTGTAAATTCACCTCAGATGCCTCGATGATGATTGAACATTTTAAAAATAGTCATCAATATCAATTCGAAGAAGTAAAAATAATTTTTTTCAAGTCAACATAACCTATAAATTGAATTCATGAAAATTATTGAATAAAATTGAATTTATTTGATTGTTTATAGAAAAAGATATTTAATTTGATATAATTATGATTTATTTAATTGTTATTCAGCATTGTTTATTAATTATTGATATTATTAATTGTTTTTTTCAGCATATTAATGGACATTTGCCTTATACAAAGTCGTATGAAATGGATTATTTCATTGGGAAAAATTTTGATCGTGCTGTAAAAATTGGTGGACTTCTTTTTATTGTTCATATATCAATTAATGGCATGGGGGAATTAGGTGCATGCATTTTAATGTACACAAGTCATGGGATTGCTGATTATCATGTTTGTCAAATTGAAATTGAATGCGCATTAAATAAATCGTGTTACAAAAATGCAAAGGTAAATTAAATAATTTTATAATTTAATATATGTTATTGAGTAATTTAATAAGTGATATTGATATAAATGTAAATATTAAGGTGCTTTGTTTGAGGGAATAATTTTTTTTCTCATGGAATAGACGAAATATTAGTCTAAATATTTGAAAAAAAATTCTTATTAGAAAACTATCAACTTTACAGTAAAAGTTGATGAGACCTTTTTTGTAGGGAATTAAATTTTCTACAAAATAGTTCTCTTGACTAAAAACTGTAGAGTTGATAGTTTTTGAGAAAAATCCAATTGAAATAATATAATGTAATTTATAAAAGACTAAAGGATAAATAGTTGAAATTTGTATATGTTTAATTGGATTTTTCTCGAAAACTATCAACTTTACAGCAAAAGTCAATGAGGCCTTTTTTGTAGGGAATTAAATTTCCTAGAGAATTGTCCTTTTGACTAAAAACCGTAGAGTTGATAGTTTTGGAAAAAAATCCAATTAAAATAATATCATGCAATTCATAAAAGACCAATTCAAGGTTCAAATTTCCATATGTTTAATTGGATTTTTCTCAAAAACTATCAACTCTACGGTTTTAAGTCAAGAGAACTATTCTGTAGAAAATTTTATTCCCTACAATAAAGGTCTCATTAACTTTTGCTGTAAAATTGATAGTTTTTATTTTAAATAAAAAAAAGTAATTCAATGCAAAACCAACATTCATTTCAGGTCATCAGTGCGCGATCATCAGAGAAAACTGTTCTTGGATTTAAACGCAGTGGACTTCAATTCGTTCGTAATATAAATTTGTACAATGCTTTGAGAGTAAACAAACGATTCAGATGCACAGTATTGTTGCAAAGAAGAAATCAAACAAAAGGAGGAAATATTAAAGTTCCACAAAATGAAATTCAAAAAATTGTTCCTAAACATTATTCATCAATGATAAGTATTGCTGGATTTGAGGTCGTGAATAATGATCAGATTGTGAATGATGATGAATTGAATGGTAAAATTGATGAGGGGAAGAAAATTGTTGAACAAGAAATTTTAAAAGTTGATGATTCAAATGATAAAACACCGAATTTAAATGATTTGAGGTTAAGTTCTACTGAAACAACAATTGATGATGGTAATAGTCCTGATGAATGCGTTATTACTTAAACTATTTCTATTATTTGTTTATAAATAATTTTTTTATAAAATATAAACATATATATTATTATATTTACTGCGATTTGATGTAAATTAATATCAAATGAGCATTCATAACCTTCAAATATATCGTACTTTCTCAGTATTTCTTTAATATTTTAAATAATTGAAAAAAAAATTTGTTTCCAATATTATATTTGTTACTAACATGAAATTTTGTAATGATTTATTGTATTATTATCATTTTATGCGTTGAAAAGTGTAACTTTAATACAAATTTAATCATAAAATATATTTTGATGATTGATTTATTTCATTTGTGAATGTAATTCAATGAATAATTGGAAATAATGTTTGTTTTATGAGTATGTTATTCAGTATTTTATTGATTTGTTTAAGTAATTTGTGGTATTGTTCATAAAATTAAGATAAATACCTATAAAGACTGAAACGTATAAAAATTATTTATCAATGGTATCAATAGATAATATAATACTCGGAATATGACGGCATAAATGTCCAAAAGTATTCATAAACAGTTGATTATAAAATGGATAACGATTATTATTATGGCCTCGCTCTTGGTAATGGGAGCTTGATAATCAAATTACACATTTTACTTCAACATTGAACCGATAATAATCAGTTATAATGATCGGTAATTCATAAATCCATGTCTTTGTGCATTCGGTTTTAACATTGAGAAATTAATTCAAACACTAACCTCAAATTTTCTTTCATTTATTCGTGGATGAATATAAATTTGCTATTGATGCACAAGCATATATTATTTTTTTATGCATTTTTTCACTTGGCATCAGTTGAATATATATATTTAATTTATTGAGGTTGGTAAAACACTTCGAAGATCTCGAAATATATTTTATCCATATTCATATATACATATATATATATATATATATATATTCGCTATGGAAGACAAAGGCAAACAGGTATAGCATTAATTTATTAATTAATCATTACATGTATGATAATATATAATATTTATTAAGTTTTATCGATATATTAGTATCAAATATATTTAAATGTGTACTAAAAATCTTTGATTTATTCAGTTTATATTTGTAGAAATAATTTCACGCAAAATTTTGGAGGTTATGCGCGGCTGAATATTGAATATGTTTTAAAAAATTAATTGAGATTTATTTATTTATTAAATGTCTACTTAATTATGCATATATAGAAATGAATATTAATACAAGCTAGCAAGATATTTTATATTAATGATATTTTATTTTTTTGTTTTATTCTTATGTGTTTTAGTTTTGGCGGAGTTTGGAGGTTATGTTGGCGTGTTCAGCATGTAACAAAAGACTCACTGGATCCGTGTATTTATGTGGATCAGGGCACAGTATTTGCAGCATTTGTACAGCTGAAAGAACAATTTGTACTCAATGTCATCTACCTTACACGAAAATTCAAAATTTGCTGGCACAAAATTTACTTTCTCAATACGATAATTTTCAGGTTAAATTTCATAACTATAATAAATTAAAAATTTAATAATTAACGTATATATGTATTATTTAATATATTATTTATACTTTTAGGTATACTTGAAAGAATTATATGATTTCAAAAACAAATATGAACAATTACTCAATTCAACAAAAGTAAAAAATGATGAAAAATTATCAAATGAAAATAATGGAAATAATGTAAAATATGGTTGCTGGATGACTAATGACTGCAAATTTTCTGGAAATATTTCAGCGATCGTTGAACACTTTAAAGATCAACATAATGATCAATTTGAAGAGGTTAGTTATTATAATTCCTACATTAATAAACAAAATTAATTTTTTCAAATAATTAATGAATATTTATGGCTGCATTTTAATTAATAATTTAATTGTTTATTTGTCCACAGCATTCAGATGGAGATTTTCCGTTCACGAAATCGTATGAAGTGCATTATGAAGTTGGTAAAAATATGGATGAAGCCATTAAAATTGGCGAAGAAATATTTATTATTCATATTTCCATAAATGATAAAGGAGAATTTGGCGCCTGCGTTATTATGTATAACAATAAGGAAAATGTTTCTAAATATAGTTGCCAAGTTGACATTGATTCCAGTGTTACTAAATTATATTTCATGAATGCACAGGTAATGTATTTATATTCCATATTTTGATTATTTGTTTAGTTTATTTTATTGATTTATTTGTCGAAAAATTAATTTTCATTGTCGCGATTATTTGAAAAAAAAACTATTATTTATACTCAATTGATTGTTTAAATTATTTAAATTGTTTTTTACTCGATACAGAGATGAATTTTCTATCATTTTTATATTGTTTATAACATTCATTAACAAAAGAAATTAATTTTTGGTCAAGTAAAATTTTGTTCAAGTACGAATTTTGAGGTTAAGCCTTGTATAAATGTAACTTTAGGCAAAAATGTATTTTAAAAGTGCAAAACTTTTTGTTTAATAAATTTATTATTTCAGGTAATTACTGCAAGGGCATATGGGTATACTATTCGTGAATTAAAACACGGTGGATTACGTATTAATTATAATAGAAACTTATATGATAGATTTCGAGAAAATAATCGTTTTTCATGTACAGTTTCGGTACAGAAAAAAAATCAAATTTCTACAGTAAAAAACAAAACTGTGAGAAAAATAAAAAACCCTGAACAAAAAACTCCCGATAAACAACAAAATATTAACAATACCACAATTGTTAATAATCTTGACAGTGAAAAAAAAAAAGATTTAAAAATTCCAAAGAGTGAAATTAATAAAAAAGAAAATCAGCAATTAAATTCAGATATAAATTCAATAAAATCAAATATATCTGATAAAAATTCATCAATTGTTGCTTCTGATTCAGAAATTGAAGATCGTGAATGTATTTTAGCTTGAAAAAAAGATTAAATAATTCCATCTCAACAAGTAAATAATTTTAATAAAAATTAAAATTTCTTTCAACTGTTTTTTCATATTGTCGTTTTTATTTTTAGGTTAGAATTCGGGTAAAAATTTTTATTCATATTTTAATTACAATTTGTATTTGTATTTTTGATATTTCAAGAAGAAAATAAATACAAAATTGCATTTCAATAATTAAAATTGTACATTAAATCAATTCTTATTATTTAAATTTCGAATTAACATTTTGCTCAAAGCAATTTGTGGAATTATAGTTTCATAACCTTGAAAATATATACGACACAATCGAATAGAATTTAAACCATGAATTTTATTAGTTTTAATGTCCGGTGAGTAAAGAAGTGGATATGTTATTTTTCCAAAATCTTCTTCTAAATTTCCAGCACGAAATTTAACAGATAAATTTGTTGTTTCATAACCATATAAATCAGGTCCCCATAATGTATTATTAAACGTTTCATTGTTTGAATTACTTTCAGAATTGAACCATTTTTGGCTATTTAACACAAATTGATTTTTATTCACATCAAATTTTGTTCCTTGAACTTCTAAACGTAATGTTACATCATCAGCCTTTGCAAATCTCACTCCTATAAAATAAACAATAATACATTGAGTACATTGAGAAAGAATATAACCTCCAAAATAAAATATCAAATGTGAATTTAAAAAATTTACCAGTAATTAAATAATCTGATGGCAAAAATATTTCATCAAGATTTATAGTTCGACGATAATATGTGAGGAATATGAGATCTTCATCATCATCATTATTATCATCTTGATCATCATCATCATATTGATAATTAATTGATACATTAGAAATTGGTCGCCAATCTCTTGCATCTTTAGATCCTGGTACACCTTCATTTATTTGAAGATATATTACATTCTTTAATTCCACAAATCGTACGCCCGTGACAACCCTAAATAAAAGAAAATTGTCTATTAAATCAATGTATAACCTTAAAAAAAAAAAAATTTTAATACGCATATTACATTTTTTAGAGGTTATACACAAGTTTTTTTTTGATAAAAATTGAAATATGTTGATAATTATCAAGCCTTTACTGTCTTATTAACCCAAAATATTATAAATATTAATTATTATACAATAAATATCCGTGTTAAAAACAACTACCCATAGAATCAATGTATAACCTCAAAAAATTTAACATATAGTAATTTCTTGAGTTAAAATAAGTAAGTATTGATAATTATCGACACATTACAATATTATTAACTCAAAAATATCTTCTTTTGTCATAAATAATCAATAATCCCAGTCTAAATTAACATTATTTAACTAGACTTTTAAATTTATTATAATACAAATTTAAATTTAAATCAAATAAATGAATAAAAATGAACTATACTTGTTGTTAGCTATGTCTGATTTCTGTTCCCGGCTACTAAAATACCAATTGTGTTCAGATTTATCACGACCATTTGCAGTACAAGTGCATAAACAAAAACAATGTCCATCCTTTGGCACATAACTTTTTCCACCTTGACAATCATTTGGATTCATGCCATATCGTTGATGAAAACTCGTTGTCACTCCTAATAACATTCTTCTTCCATCTGTAGACTATTCAAATAGCAAAATGATTAATATAATTAATATAATATAATATAATATTATTAATTTTACAAATTAAATTAAATTTTTTCCCACAAGACAAAAACGTGCATCTCCCATATCACGAGGTCCAGTAAAATATCGACATTCATCAATCCATCCATTGCATTTATTAGATTTATAATACTTCAGATTTTTTGGATTGTCACTGGAAAAACTTGCACATGGAACCCAACACACTTCAGAAGTTTGGATAGTTGTTAAAATTTGTTGACTGAAATATTTCAAGTTTATAGTTTCATCTGAAAAATAATTAATAAATAAATATTTATTTGTATGATTTGCTTTAGGATTAATAAATATAATTAGAATGTTTAATTAATAAAATAATATAATTTACCTTCTGCATTTCGTTTTTCTCTTAAATTAATATTTTTAATAGATTTTTCAAGTATTTCTATGGAAATAACTAAAATTAGTTTACAATAAATTATAAATAATAAATATATAATTGAATAATTAAATAATATTTGTTTCATTTTGTTATATCTTTCAAAATATATTTTGAATTAATCAAATTTATGTATCACATTTATTAAATGATGAAATTGAATATTTGTAGGTTAGAAAAATTGAAAAAAAAGTATAAAAAGGTTTTATAAAACTTTCTGTAATTTTTTAACAGCTCAAAATTGAAACTGATGATCAACTGAACTTACAATTAGTATTGGGAAAGCTTTATCAACATGCTGTGTATTTATTTGCATATGAATATAAAATCGAAAAGTAAATATTACGTACATGAATTTGATAACATAAAAATTTTAAATTTAAATAAAGTCGCTATGTAATCATAAATTAAAATAAGAAAAGAAAAATATTGAAGGCTAGATTAATAATAATATCTTATCAACCTTAAGTACTGTGAATAATAGTTATTGAGTAATAGATATCAATATGTTAAAAGTAACTACCTATTCAATCAACGTATAACCTCAAAAAAATTTTAAATACGTATATTATATTTTTTTTTTGAGGTTATACACAACAATATAAATTATTATTTAATGTTAATATTGTTATTAAAGATGAGCAACTCATCAAAGTTAATGAAAAAAAAAAAAAAGATAAGAAAATAAATAAAAACGAAAATATTTATTTTTTGTAACTTTTGAAAGATTTTTTATATTTTTTATTAATTACTTGATGATTTTTGTTTTGTAAATATTGTTTAAAAATAATTACAGAATTTATTGTAATATAGATGAAATTTTTCACATTTTTTAATCTTTAATATAATTTAATTTCATAATTTTTTTTATATTTTATAACTTTTATATTTCAAGGTTTAAAATAATCGAAGAATTTATAAATTTTTCGACTATTTTAGAAAAATATTCTTAATTATGATAAACACTTGAGTATATTGATAATGTTTTAAACAAATGTTCTTTTTTATCAGTTTAAATTTACTTAAATATAACAATTACTGGCAACTGCAGTTGAATATTTTTTTATTTTCGGAACTCAAATATTCATTAAACAAATTTAACCTACATTTTTATTGATTTAAGATTGACGTCATGAATTTGTAATTTGAAATACAATCTCAAGAGTAAAATAAAATATTATAAACATATTTTATTTTATCTGATATTATATCCGAAATTAAATTAACCATTAAGTGAAGTTATGTTTCATAACCTCACTTTTACAAAACCAAATTCAATAAACTTAAAATTTACACGAAAAATAACGAATTAATTTAACAAAAATATAATATACATTGTTATTTCTCTCTTAAATTAACTTAATTTTCAGATTTTTCATTAATTTCTGTAGCAATTAATGAAATTGTGCCACAAAAATTAAAATGATTTTTAAACTTGACAGAAAATTTATTAATACATAATTTTTGATTATGTATATACAAAATAATGACTATTCAATGGATGCTCTATCATTATTACTGTTAACTTTATAATTATTTGATATTTTCTAACTCAATTTTCATTTTGAAACAATAAAAAATAATTAACAATATTTATAATTTTCTTACCGATAATGCAGATTCCTGTAGAATTATATCAAACGTAATTTGTAGGGTTATGTAGAACGGGATATTAAAAATATTTCAATCAAATTGCTTTTTTATATCTCACATCTCTCATTACACATTACATATATATTTTCTTAATCATCCTGACACTGAATGACAGTCCATTGTTTCTAAAAAAGACAAATAAACAATTTACATTAATATACAAAATTCATCTGAAGATGTAAATATAATATTTATTATTCTTACTGCGAAACATAAAATCATCCTGGAAACTACAAAAAACGTTGATTATATATTTCGCATTACATCATCCAATATTTTATCGATATATTGGAGTATTTATTGTGCTATTGGTGTTCATAAGATCAAGATAAATACCTACAAAGACTGAAACGTATAAAAATTATTTCTCAATGGTATCAATAGATAATATAATACTCGGAATATGACGGCATAAATGTCCAAAAGTATTCATAAACAGTTGATTA
>JAQQBS010001423.1:7451628-7470064 GCA_030347275.1 Microctonus aethiopoides
TTTTTGCATAAATTTTCCAGAAAGTTCATTAAAAAACAAAAATTTTGAAAAAAAAAAGACTCAAATCGGAGAATTCGTAGCCAAGTTATGGCCATTTGAACATTAAAAACCCCAAAAATTTTGAAAAATTAATCTTTTGAACGGGTCGATAAAAAAATTTGAAAAAAATCACCTCACCCTATTTCGATGGGTAGAAAAAAATGCCCAAGTTTCAGCGAAATCGGCGATGCAAAGTTCATTGGTAGGATGAGTTGGCATGGAATGCCCCTTATATTTATTAATTTTTATATTTAAATTTGACCTACTGACATCAGAGTCCCACCACGTGCTACATAATCTTATTGCCGGTTTGCCTGTGCGAGTTATTCGAAAGTTACATTTATCATCGCGTCGATAAATTCCAGACGGTACCAGAGTGTGACCAAAACGAAATGCAGCACTTTGGAATATATGACTTATTCCCGGATGAAGATCTGGTTTATAATTTGTATATTTTGGTAATAATTCATCCAATAAAATCGGTAGATATTCATACATAACAATATTCTGTAATTGAAATAAACAATTAATTTAAAAATATAATATGAATAAATGTTTGTCTTGTTTCAATTAAATTTTATAAATAATTTTATTCAAATATTTTGTTTGATTGTTATTTGTTATACATACTTGAATTGTTCCGACAACAATTCTACGAGTTCGTTGAAATATTTCTTCATCAGACATGTATGGATTTTCTTGTTGAACACGAGCTGCTATTACATTATGCCAACGGTAGAATAATATTCCAAATGTCAACAGAGCCGGATGTTGATTTGTTCTTGGATCTCCAAGCACTGAAAATGTCAATTTAAAAATATTAACAAATGTTTTTTTTAGGTTAATACACAAAAAAAAAATGAAATTTGAGGTTAGAATGTTAAAATATTGGATGAATATTATAAATAAACTTACAATAAAGACGTTCAGGGCTCAACATTCGCATAACACTTGGTATTGCTTGATTAAATAATGGAGCACGCATTGTATTACGTACGGGAAATTGTCCAGTTTCTTCAGTTACTAAACTGCCATTTTTAAATGATCTCATGGTGTTTGTCCAAGCTTCACTGCTGGAATAAACAAAACTGCCGTCTATCCATGATGTAACTTGATTGATCTTGAATATAATTAACATAAATATGTATTTTATATCATTATTTTGTTATATTAATACAAATTAATTCAATATAACCTCAAATTTGTTAGTTCACGAGATTACCGCTAGGTAACGAGTATTATTTTAAATCATTTAAGAAAATTTTTTGAACATTAGAATAAAAATTGTTTTTAAAAAATGAATGTTAGTAATTATTTTATTGTTAATAATTATTTATTTATTTATTTAATATAAATTACCTGCTCACGTGGACTATTAGGACTGTGTCCAGTACGTCGATCATAATCAGCTCTTAAAAATGGAATATGTTTATTACCCTGGCAATTTTTATCAAAAATTTTATCACACTTGTCCACTTCTATTTTATGAAATTCAATAGGACAACCATTTTCACTTGCTAATATTATTTCTGAAGTCACCAATTGACCTATATTTCAATAATATAAAAATAATATTACATAAACTTTCCTAACTTATTATTATTTAAAGTATTTCTTTATGCAATATTTTTCCTATTATTATTTAACTCACCAAAGAATGCAAATAATGCTGTTTTATTATTAATTGACGCAATACCATCATCACCTTGCATAAATAAATCACTTAATTTTCTCGCTGATGCTCTATTTTGTCCAGCCATCATATAAACACCATCGTAATAATCTGCTGGTATTTTTCTGATCAATCTGCTACCTATAAAACATAGAAATTATAAAAAATTTGTATGATTTTAAAAAAAATTTGAGGTTATGATCAATTCACACTACGCCATTGTGTATATATTGTTATTTAATTCGTAAATATTATTATAATTAATATAATTGTTTGACTTACCAACTGATCCCCAGTCAGGATGTGCCAGATTATTGTACCAGCCATCATATCTTTGCTTTTCAGTATACCATCGATCATCGCAATCTGTATATACATATATATATACACATAAATGTGTGTAAATTATAAAAGAAATAAAAAATGATTATTGCAACAAAAGTTTATAGTGGCATAGATAAAATAATGCATTGTATGTTGCAATAATACGTATGGATAATTTGAGGTTAAGTAAGTAATGATTAAATAAAGAATATGCAACATAACCTCAAAATAGCGGCTAGAAAAATTTTTTAAAAAAATTATCGCTGAGAGAAAGTTGAGAATAAATTAAAAGTGTTTGAAAAATAACGGTTATTAGAGGTTATATTAATAATTATTGGAGTTTGTTAATTAATATTATTTCTAACCTCTGTAATAATCAATATTGCTATGAATGTTTTTTTTAATGGTTTTATATTATTGATTATTTTAAATATTATTAAAAAAAAATATTCAAGTTGATAAATATGTTATATATTATGCAAATATACAATTTACTTTCACTTTTTGCCAATACTTTGATTATTATATCTCTTATATTGAATAATTATGCTTTAAAATTGCCAGAAAAATGTTGAAATAAAAAAGTTTGGTTATGTTGATTTAATATAAAATTGAATGTAAATAATTCTTGATAATTTGATATCTTTTGTTATTACTTTATAAAATATTTTATACAAGATAATATTATACGTACCGGTGACTTTGAATAGAATTAATAATGATAAAATTATTTGAAATAAATTAATTAAAAAATTTGAACGTTTTCTCTTTGAATTATTCCACATTGTCACTAAAATTTCACTTGATTCACCATCAAAATTCTTGCAATCATTATTCCATTGGGCATAACGGGATCCACAGAGAGAGCTATATAAATAAAAATAATTAAAATTAATTCAAAAAGTACATGAAAAAATTAATTAATATATCAATTAAAATGTTGAACAATTTTAAAAAAGAAAAAAAAATGTAGAAATAAAATTATAAAAATTATTTGATTTGTTTGGTCATTGACATCTATACCTTATTGTAATATTCGTTTTGCTGATGATAAATGTGGTGAGAAACTGGGACTGTAACGGAAAGTTGTGACCGAAACTTGGACCGGCAGAAAGACAAAGAGAAATAAAAAAAAAAATGTAGAATCCCACTACAAATATATTTAACATTATGACTTGGGTTCTTCAATCCTTTACCTCCTTCTCTCATCTTTTTATTCCCCACTGTTATATTATGAGAGCCAACCTGTTAGACTGTTCACTGTTGGTGAAAGTCGTCGGCCTATTTTGTTCTATTCTCCTTGCACCGCTCATACCTCTTGTTACCAAAGTAATTCCACCACTATTCACGCCAACATCATCATCATCATCATCATGTCCATCATCATCATCATTATATGCATTCAAACACACTTGTTGGATAGATACATCACCTGCAGCTCATTCAACATTTAATTATTCCATATTGTAATGTGTGAATTTTTTTTGTATTTGTAGGTTATCTTGGCGTTCATTTTTCTTCTTTATGATATATATTTGCATGAAATGTTTTATATTTTTATGGCAAGTTTGAGAAATGAGATCAAGGACACTATTTAATTGAATGCAAGGTCTCTGTGATGCAAATTTTGTACCTAAATTTGATGAATTTTTATCTTTTTTTAAAATAACGACGGCCATTTGTCGAACTAATTTCTATGGCCGGCATTTTTAAGTTATGAATTATTAATAAATATTGATAATTATTTTATAAATAGAATTAATAAGTATTATTGTTAAATATATTGACGATTATTAATGTTTTTATGTATATATAATAATAAAAATATTAATTTAATATTAAAACAAATTTGAAAAGTAACAAATGCCATTATAACCTCAAAAATAAAACTTTAATAATTTTAAATTGAATAATATAATATTTATTATGCATTATTAATTCATAGCAGTTATTTTTATCATCATCTAGATAAATAAATAAATAAATTCCAATTTATAATTAACAGTTTTATAATTATAAAGCTTTTGCTGTTGATATGAATATAATTAATGCAATAAATGATGGACTAATTGTAACAAGTGAAAATGCTGTATGTATTACGTATTTATGTATCAAGTTATACATATTTATAAGAAATTTATGTTACGAGTGCACATCAGCATCATTATTATTATTATTATTAACATATTTTTATGAATTAAATGAATATAAATATATATTTTATATAATTAATTTGTTAATTAATTTTGCAGATTTGATGATGACGAATTACGATTTTGAAGAGCCAGGATAATAATAAACTAGAGCTGGTGCTGGAAGTTGCCAATGTGCTGCATGAAGTTCAATAATTTGAAGAAGAATTTTCTTTACTGCTAGTAATGTTGAATTTTCAGATAAAAATGCATCTCGTACATTGGACAACAGTTGTTCAAGTTGTGATGGTAATTCTGTATGAAGATCTTGGCCAATTGATGTGAGGATCAAGAATAAAAAATCAATCTATTGTTGATAGAAAAAAAGATAAATTCATTACTATGATGGCGACTTTGAAGTTTTTAAAATTAAAATTATGTATGATTTTTGTTGATGAAAAAAAATGAACATAACCTCTGTAAGGAAATTAATTATTGTAGGTTGCAAACAGTCGTGACAACATTTGCACAATAGAGCCAGTAAAACTCGACCTGGGGGAACTACACCATCCTCTTGTTGTGATTTTAATTGCAATTGTCGTCGTTTTAACTATAATAAAATGAATAAATATATTAGTTTATTTGTTTATAGTAGAATAATATAATAATATAGTATGATAATTGAGGTTAGGGAACATAAATTGATGATTTTTGTAATTAATTTGTAATAAAATTCATGTATATTCATACAAATTTGTTTTTTATTCAACATAACCTCAAATTTAAGGTTAAATCACACAATTAATATGATTTTACATATTGTTATTGTTTATTTAGTTTGTTTATCATTAAAAAACTGTTAATCAATGATAATTTATTGCAATTATTATTGTTTTAATAATATATTTATATTTATTGTCTTACCTGACAATACATTTCATTAAGAAACGCCATAAATCCTGAAAATTGATGGCAAGCTGTACTAATCTCATGATGAAGCATTTTGCTATGATCTTGATACCATTGTTGACATGTGTTCAATAATGATTCAAGAAATGTCTCTTTAATCTCTTGCTAAATACAAACATTCCAAAAAAAAACAAAAGAAATTTAATATAATTTCTCATTTTCATACCACACATAACCTATAAAAATCTTAAATACATACCTCAATAATTTTCATACAAATTTTAGCAGCTGGTTCAGCAAATCGTCTATTTTCAACGACTCTATTTAAAATATGACGAACTAATTCCATTAAAGTTCGAGAATTTTGAATATTTGGATCTATAATAAATAAAATAATTAAATAATACAAACAAATAATATAATAAATATTTATAAATTACCTTCAATTGCTTTAATTAAATTATCTTGAATAGCATTAGGAAATTTGCCTAAAGCAGCAATATCAGAAATATTATTAGCTTGAAGACCAACAACAACATCATTATTAAAACTTTTAGAACGTTTCAAAGCATATGATGATGATGAAATAAAAGAATGTGATTTAGTGAGACGTCCAGGTTTATTATTATTAACTGGCCATATTGTTGATTTAGGTTCAACATAAAAATGTACTCGACTGTGATGATGATGATGATGATGATTAGCAGTAATCTACAATTATAAAAATAATAAAATAATTTAATTTATATTTATATATTAAATTAATTTAAAATAAATATTTCAAATTTTTTGATAAAATAAAACTTGCATGTGGCAATGCACTGTTGTTAGATGATGACATAAATTGTATTGATGAAGACGACGTAGGAGGCCCATGATGATTCATAATTATATTATGACCAGGATGTTGTTCATGATGATACAACAATTGTGGATGTTGCAATTGAGCTGATGGTGACTGTTGTGTATTTATATATCGTTGAATATTCCCACTAGATTTACTATGTTGCAAATAGTAAGAACGTGGAGCATTTACAGCTGATAGACAATTCAACGTTCTATTTGAATAAAAAAGAACAATTATTCATGTGTCTAATGATAATTACTTACAATTAAATCATTTATTATATTTTATTAATGATTTTTTAGAGTTAATTTATATGTATTTATATTCATTTTTGAGGTTATAACTTGTTATTATGTATGTCGTTGTGTTTCATGGTGAATTCCTTTGCATTTGCGTTTAATAATTTATGTTTTGCTGATAATTCCAATGTTCCAGCACTGATGATGATGTCTGGTTGTTCACCTTTATGTAATAATATTAATTTTAATACTTTTATGACAAAATTTTATTGTTTTTTTTGCATTTAAATTACCTGGAGATTGAGAAAATTGTTTTGTAGACTTTGTTTTTTGTTCTGGCACGATGTTATTTTGTTTTTTTGATATATTATTCCTCATCTGGACATCAAATAACGTGGATGGGATATTATCAACTATAAAATTAAATAATTACAAATTATTTTATTTTATTAGAAAATTTTTCAGTAATATAAATTGATTTTTCATGCAATTTTTTCAGTGAAATTCACACTCACGTTTTTTTTTTTTATTATACTTTGCTTGGTCTTTGCACACGATGATCAGAGAGCTGGCAAGTTTTATATTGTACTAAGTTTGCTGCTTGATGATTCGTGACTAATAATAGCAAGCAACATTCGTGCTTGGTCATGTGATGGATGCTGTGAGAAAAGCTCATGTATTAATACATAAATTTCAAATATAAATACAACTTATCTGATAGAATTGCTTAAATATAACAGGAAGTTGGCAGAATTTCATTCAAAATACTTTATTTAAGTGTGAAAAAGAGATTATCAACATCAAAAATTGAATTTTTATTCAAATATAAAATTATATTTATAAATGTAATTTTAGGTTAATTATTTTAATATTTTTTGATTTTGAATGATTTATTAAGTATTAATGTTAAATATATTGATAATTATTAATGTTTTTATAGATATTTGGTGATAAGAATATTAATTTAGTATTAAAACAATCAGAAAAGTCAAATATGTTTATAGAAAAATTGAACTTTGATTCAAATATAAAATAATATGTATATAAATGTAATTTCAGGTTAATTATGCTAATATTTATTGATTTTGAATATATTAATAAGTATTATTGTTAAATATATTGATAATTATTAACGTTTTTATGTATATATAATGATTAAATTATTAATTTAGTATTAAAACAAATTTGAAAAGTAACTAATGCCATTATAACCTCAAAAATAAAACTTTAATAATTTTAAATTGAATAATATACTATTTGTTATGCATTATTAATATTTTTGTAAATGATTTATTAAAATATTGTGTGAAATTACTTGGAATTGCTTCATTTATCCCATTAATTCATAAAATATTAAAGTTTTTCATGATTTTTAGCCAACTTTTCATCAAATATAATAAAACTGAAAGAAAAAAAATATAAAAATGATTTAAATTAATTATATTGGAGCACATTTGTTAATTTTATCCTTAGATTTCTGTGTCATCTTTGATTTATCACTTGAATTCATCATCTGCTGATGATTATAGTGCGGATTAATTGACTGTTGTCTTTTATAAATTTCAGGTGCAAAATTATTATAAGGAATATTCATCATTGGCGATGGTTTGTAAACATTTCCATTGGATTGATATGCCATTTGATCATATCCACAAGGTGGTGGCATAAAATTCCCAGGTGGTCCTGGCATATTCATCCCATATGGACCAAAATTCCGATAAAGTTGATTAGATTGTGGCGGAAATTGACTGTAATTATTATACATCAATTGATAATTAATTTCTGATGGTTTATTAAATAAATTTAATGTATTTTGCAATTGTTTTTCTTCATTCTTAACATCTAGTTGATGAATTGGTTGAGATAAATTCAATTTTGAACCCGAAAATTGTTTATTTAAACATCCATCAATTATTTTCCCTTGATTTTTTCCATCATTATTTAATTCTGATGATTGTTTATTGGATAATTTATTTTTCTTCTGTTTATTTTTCTTCTTTTTACAACCATCAATATTTAAATCTGATTTTGCATTTGATTTATTGCTTTGATCAAGACTTTTTTGTAAATTTTCCACACTTGACAATTGATTTTTAATAATTTCTTCATTATTTTTAATATTTATATTTACATCAGTGGACAAATCATCTTTTTTTAATGTTATTGAACATTTAAATTGCACTTTGTCTTTTAATGTATTGTATAAAGGTTTATCGGGTTCAATTAAAAGACATTTGTGTTCGGATCCAGAAATTATTTCCCTTAAAGTTCGAGCACTTTCAACCTGTAAAATCACAAAATATTTAATTATAATATTTTTTATTAATTATAAAATAAATATATAATTGTTATAGTTTTTTATTTATACTTTGCCATTGTATGATAATTTTTTTTCATCACATTCAATTTCAATTCTGTATGAATGTTGATTTGCAATTAAATTACGAGCATACATGAAAATACTCGCTTTAAATGGTTCATCAATGTTTTTTGATATGTGTAAGATGAATAATCCATTGTTAGCAATGTTTAATGCACGATTACAATTATTTCCAATGAAATAATTCATTTGCCAATTGGTTTTGTATGGTAAAGTTTTATTTGAATGCTGTAACAGAAAAGTTTTGAAAAATTTCATTTGATTTTGAGGTTAATTGTGATTAATATATATTCTAATTGATGTTTTTCATACTTTTTCAAATTCAAGAGGATGAATTTTTTCAAAATGTTCAATAATTCCTTGTAAACATCCAACATATTCACAATTTTCAGTTATTAAACACCGAAATTTGTTACGTTTTAATTTTCCATTATTTAAATTAACAGAATTTTCAGTAGACATTAATTCTGGAATTTTATCTAGTTTCAATTGTCTTTTTGAATTATTTAATTCATTCACGTCCATCTAAACATGTAAATCATATTTTATATAAAAAGTTTTCATTTATTCACTCGGTTATTTTATGTTTAGAAATATTTGTACGTTCATAACCTTCAAATCGTCGTATTTAAATATTAAATCTTGAAGTAGTAAATTTTGCATTTTTGTATATGGTGCGTTACATTTTTTACATTGAGATCCTTTATCATGACAACAATTGCAAATACTATGTCCAGAACCGCATAAATAAATATTTCCACGTAATTTATCATCACAAACTGGACATTTTATCATAACCTCAAAAGTCTTGACAAATTGTAAAATCTGAAAGCGAAAAAAAAACAAATAATTAATTAATAACAATCAATATTTATTATAAAATAAGATAAATTAATATTACTTTGTTGCCTTTATTGTCCATTGTTAATATAAATAATTCAATTAATTATTATATTAAATATTAATAAATTAGATTTATTACAACTTTTTATCTGTAACAGAAATTTCAAATAATTTTGTAATTTAATGATATAATTATATTGTTTATATTGTTTATTTATTCCTTTGGTCTCCAGGATGATGTTTGGAGATGTATAATTAACCAAATGTTGATTTTTATATTAAAAATAAATTGCAAATGAATTTTATATTGTAAAAATTTCAATTATACTGTTGCAAATTAACTATAGCAAAATATTTATATGACCTTGATACTTTATCATACAAGAATGAAAGAGATGATAAAAATTATCATCATATTATTGCGCAAACTGATCCTTCAAATAATTACGTAGATTGTTTAATATTAAATATAAATAAATACTCCAATTGATAATAAAGAAAATAAATATTATTCTTATATTAATAATGTGTTGACATTATTTCCAAACAAATATATAAATTCGTTTCTCCAGAGCTATTAAAACCTCAATGACACCTGATAAATGACTTTAATACATGTGAGACATATATATAATTACAGTAATGACTAATTCAATCATTATTTATTTATAAAGTCCAAGTAAAATCTACGAAAAAAAATACAATTGAATTTTGTTTTGTTTTTTAAGGCCATTTTGAACAATTATCGCTTTTTTTTTTAGTTTAATAAATATAAACAGCTGAATTTACTTTTGTTTAAGTAAACATAACCTTCTAATTCTACGTTTGATGATTAATTGATCCTGTTAATTAAAATTATTTATTTTTTTCTTGTGTAATTTTTATTCTGAACTCCAAATTGAGGTTAAGCATTGAGTATATGGAGGATTTTATAATTGATAATTATTTAAATGATTTTAATTACAAATATTTTTATTTCTTTCAATATTAAAACGTGAATAATTTATTTAATTATAATTTGAATAATTGAATTATTATTAATAAACATTGATACGTATAGTTTGATGAAAAAAATTAATATTAAATATACGAAATAGTTAAAAAAAAGTTTCTGATTAATAATTAAATGAAAAAATGAATATTTAAACAAATAAAACAAAAGTCAGTAATAAACTTCCTTATTTTTATAACTAACAAACTTATTTCAGCAACAAATTGCTACTTAGTAGTCAAAAAAATAATTAAATTTAAAAAAAAAAAAAAAAAAGTGAGGTTACGTTATAGTTGATTTAACAAACAACACAATTATCACCTTTATTTTTATTTGCCTTACGAGCATCATTGACTCGTTCTCTATTTATGTCACGTTGTTGAATAAAAGAAGGATTATACGGCGGTTGTCGTTCAAAAAGTGGCGCAGATGGAATAACATTTTCACGTCTAACCTCAAAATGATTATTAACAATTCCCGACGTCTGAGCAACATTTGGATTACGTTGATGAATTGATTCTTGCTTCAATGATGGATATAATGATCTTGATTGTGTCGCAGATAATTTATCTGCATGAGAGCTTTGAGTTTCATGTATTTTAGCTTCAGTAGTTGTTTTTCGTAATAAATTTTGTTCCTTTTGTTTACGCATTTTAGCAATCATTTCAGCTTTGACCCTTTTTAGCTGTTCATCTTTATTCCTCGTATCAATATTTAATTGTTGTTCACGAAATTCTGCAGGTTTTAAACTATTATCTTTAATATTAACTTGATTTTTAGCTGAATTTTGTTGATTATTTGTAATTTTTGAATTTAATCCATTGAATATTGTTTCGTTTGATTTTTCTATTGTTACTGAACATTCAAATAGCAACTTTTCTTTCAATGCTTTGGATAAATCTTCGTTGACAGTGATGAATAAACCAATTCCTCGGTGTCTTAACACTCTTCCTTTGGATATACGAGCAGAATCCACCTGGAATTTTATTATTAATAATCAAAAACTTGCTAAACAATTTGAATTTTGTTTCTAATTTTTTACCCGGCCATTGTAACGCTTTTTTTTCTTATCACATTCAACCTCAAGTCGATAATAATATTGAAATGCAATTCCACTTGGTGCAAGCATGAGAATGCAAGCTCTTAAAATATTACAAGAATTTTTCGAAATATGTAAAATAAATATTCCGACTTTTGGTACTTTAAATGCACGATTTAAATTATCATCAGATATATAATTCATTTGCCAATTTTGAGTATATGGAAGTTTTCCGTTAGAATCCTGTGAAAAAAAGATTTTTTTTTTTTTTTAAATAATTTAAAAATTGTTGATAAATTTTATGATTTAGAAAATTTATTAAATATTATTTTACCTCGTGGAATTCAAGTGGATGATTATGTTCATAATGTTGAGCCATTTCCAATTCGTAGCCAACAAATTTACAATTGTCAGTTATCCAACATGAATATTGTCCAGGTAATAATCCATCTTTTTTATCATTATTTATTTGCTTATCATCTTTCAATTTGCGATTTGTTGCATCCAATTCCATCAAACATACCTTTATTGAATCATATTATGAATTTTATTTCATATAATAAACAAATATATTGAATTATATTAAAAGATCTTTGTGAATTTGAAGGTTATGTTACAAGAAAAATAAATATTTGCTAATTAAGTTGAAAAATTTGTAGATATTTATGCATATTGTTATGTTTTATTGTATTTTATACCTTTATACCGTCTATTTGTTGTAATAATTGCTGAATCAACAAGTTTTTTGTTGCAATATATGGTTTCAGACATGTTTTAATAATACATTTTTGCGAATTTTTCAATGTGCATTCACGACAAGCACAATGTCCACTTTCACACAAAATAAAATCTCCATTCAGCCTTTTTTGACATACTGGACACTTGACAATGCTCTCCAAGATGCCACAAAACTATATATACAATAAAAAAAAAAAGAATATAACAAATAAATACTTTATTAGATAAAAATATGAACATAACCTAAAAATATTATTTATTTTATTACCTTTTCGCCTTTTAATTCCATTGTTATTTATTTATAATAAAGATTGCATTATCTGCAATGAAAAATTACGTCATGAAAAAGATATTTGAGCTCTACATGAAGGTTATTTTGATATAATAATTAATAATATATTTAATTTTGATATTGATTGATTTTATAATGTGAAATCATTGGAATAATTCACGAATTTTAAAAGTTTTTCAGTCGTAAATTAAATAAATACTTATTAAATCTTCATTAGTGTGAAATATCAGTGGACTGGTCACAATAAAGACAATTCTTCTTAGTGTAATAAGATAAAAATACACAAGTTTTTTATCGCAATGATAACAAAACGATAATTACTGTCGATTTGTCACAGAAACCCAAACGTGACTTTTATACAATTTTCAACCTCTGGCTTTGATATATAACTTTACATCAATTGGAATGTAATAATATAAATTAATATCTCATTCGATGTGTGAAAATCCTTCAATAAAATATATCAAATTCAATCTTATAAAAGAATCGCAGCCATAACCTAAAAAATGAAAAATAATTTGTAATTATTGATAAATAAAAACGCAATTGTTAATGAAATATTGATATAAACACAAATAAGTGTGGAATATATTTAATATTTATCATCCAAAGTGATAAACAAATGTATATAAATAAATAAATAAATGAAAATAAATTCACTTACTCATATGTAAAAATGTTTGAATTTATAAACTAAAACACACATTGGCATTTATATAAATGAATAAAAGAATAAAATTGCCATTAATTTATGTTTTTATTCAATTTATTTATGTTAAAACTGTATAAATATGAACAAAGAAACGTAGATTTATAAATTGTGTCATTGCGACTGATTATTGTCGCAGAACTGCTGAGAAGATTAAAAAACATCAAAGCTTGTACGTTTATGTATTCAATAACAAAGATAAATCTTGAATTTCTGAGAAATGTATTCGAATAATAAGAACTTGGACTTCCCCTCTCTCGCCTGAAAGTGAATCCAATGCGAGTGAATTATTTCATGAAAGTGATTTCTTTACTCATTCCTGATTGGCAGTTTTTAAATCTGCTGTGCGACTTAACCTACAAATTGCGAACTCGAATCTGTTTTATCGATAGATTTAATAACTCGAAAATGTTTTTATTTATTATACTAATATAGATTATTTATTAATTAATTAATTAATAAATAATACAAATAATCCTAATTATTTATAACTTTATATATAATATTTATATTTATAATTACATTATATTTAAGGTTATAATAATTTATAAAATAGCATTATGAATTTCACTGAAATAATATTATTTTTTTATTATATTACCTCTTTATATTGTTTGCTTTATTTTTATTTATTATTCTCAATTTTTCTTTTTATCATTATCGAACACTTGAATCGTTTATTTTCTTTCATAGCATCGTACAAAAATTTATTACGAGCAACTTGGAGACCACTTCGTTTGTATCCATGAATAACTCGTTCAGGCAAACTTGCACTGATGATCTAAAAAAGTAAAATATTATTTAAACAAAAGTCTTATTAAATAGCTCAATTGATTAAACAAACATTATACAAAAGAAAAGAATCCAGAGCTAAATAAAGACAAAAAATCTCATACAAAATTTATCGAGTTAAAAAGTAAATTTATAAATTCTTCAAAAAAAAATTATTTATAAATTAAAATCAAACAATTATTATGATATATTTACTTAATTACCCTAATTTCATAATGAAATATTGATTAAAGAAATATTTTGAATTGAATAAATCAGTTAATTATATAAATTATAATAAAGTTAATAGTTGAATTATGAATTTTGAGGTTATAGTCAAATTCTGTACTATCGACTTTTAATTAAATAATTATTATGAAATATTCACTTAATTATCCTACTCCCATGATAGTATTTCCATTAAATAAATGTTATGAATTAAATAAATCAGTTAATTATGTAATAAATTATAAAGTTAATAGTTGAATTATGAATTTTGAGGTTATAGTCAAATTCTGAATTGTCGACTTTTAATTAAATAATTATTATGAAATATTTACTTAATTATCTTACTCTCATAATGAAATTTCGATTAAATAAATGTTTTGAATTAAATAAATCAGTTAATATTATATAAATTATAAAGTTAATAGTTGAATTATGAATTTTGAGGTTATGATCAAATTCTGTATTAATTATTGAATTCTAATTAAATAATTATTATTCATTCTTCTTGATGATTGAATATTAATCAATGGACTTTACTCTGGTGTCCTTCAAATGTTTCATCAGATATATTTTGTAAATTTACCTTTGCCTTTTTATAACATGATTTTTTATCAGTGCATTCAACTTCAATTTGACAAACATATTTGTCTGTAATTGAATTATTAGCATACATAATAATACAAACTCCTAATTCACCCATGCCATTCACAGATATGTGAATAATAAACACTAATTTTTTAATTTTAATAGCTTGATCCAAGTTTTTACCAATAAAATAATTCATTTCATATGATTTTTTGAATGGTAATTTCCCATTCGAAACCTGTAAATAAAATTATGATATTCATTCAATAATAATAAACAAATATAATAAATAAAAATCTTATCGTGAACATAACCTCTTCAAAAAAATTATCATGATGTTTTTCAAAATGTTGCAAAATTGTTGAAATTTCTCCACTAAATCTACATTTATCACCAATCCAACAACGAAATAAACAATCTTTCACCTCAGATGAATCATTCTTGACAATTTTATTACAATTTAATTTGTATTTTGAAGCATCTGACTCCATCAAGCACACCTGAAATCATTTTATATAAATAAAATATAAATATTCCCATTTAATTATGTAAAAATATTTATTTTTCTACTTTCAAACTGTCGAGTTGTCGTAATAATTCTTGAGCCAGCAAATTTTGTGTTGAAGTAAAAGGTTTTCCACATGGAAGATATGGACATTTTTTATTTATTTTGTTCAATAAACAATTATTACAAGCACTATGTCCAGCTTCACATAAAGCAACATCTCCACTGAGTCTTTCATGACATATTGTACATTTAACAATGTTCTCCAAGGTGTCACAAAACTGAAATAAAATAAAAAAATATTTATTATATAAAATAAATAATTAATATAAACATTTTATTGAATATAATTATTTAAATTAATAATTTATTTATTACTTTTCCTCCTATTTGATCCATTTTACAATATATTTATATTATTATGGTTAACTTTAATGCAAAATTATGAAATTTTACAGTCGCCCACGAATAAAAAATAAATTTTTTTATTGATGTAAAATGCCAGTGACAATTTGTTGACTGGTCAAAAAAAACTTGCTGGCGCATATCAAAGCTAAATATATAATTATCTTATCGTATTGATAGCGAAAAACAATTAAGAACTGGTCCGCTTTATTATAGTTCATGTAGTCCCCACTTACATAACCTCAAAAAAAGTATATATACATACATATGTATAATTAATATTATTTTATATTACAATTTATAATTATTATAAGAGAATTATATTACTTAATGCACTAAGAATGTATTAATTAAGAGATAAAATAGATTTGAGTCGAATTTTCTACACGAATTTTACAATTTTATTCTTAAATATTACCAACCTAACCTCAAATTTTTTAATACATTCAATGTAAATTTGTTAAAGAAATGTTTTATTTTTTATTACAGAAATTTATCAACTACAAACAAATCAAATGTAATTATACAGATAATTATTTCTTATATAAATATTAATCTTATAAATCAAATGTTTATTAATAAATAAAAAAAATAAAAAAAAAAAAATAGAATAAAAGATGAATATTTCTCATTGAAAATCGCCAGTATATACATAAAATACTTTCGATTTTCTATCAATGTGTAATAAATTAAAAAATATCGCCTGCAATTTCAAATAATTCAATATTTAAAATTTCATTTAACATAACCTATATAACTAAATTAAGAAACAATACATTTGTCATTGTTTAATTCTTCTTGTCTTGCTGGTGTATCAGCAACATTGGTACTCATTGATGCTCGATAATCATTAAAATAAGGATTAATTGGTGGAGGACGTTCATACATATGCGGCGCACTTGGTGCATTTGCACTATTATCATTAACCATCGACACATAATTATTAACATTTGATGATGCTCCAAGATCTGGATATAATTGCTGATTATACACATATGATTCATGAGGTCTAACGTGATGTAATGACAATTTATTTGTGCTCTCCATAACCTTTTTCCTTGGCGTTAATGGCAAATTTTGATTATCAATTATTTTGAGGTTAGGTTTATTATATATCGCTGATTTATTATTTATAACTGTTGATTGTTGTTTATTAATACTTTTAATTGCTCGCTGATGATCATTTGCAGTGATTGTACCCTTTTTTTCGTCTGTATTTGTCTCATTTCTTCTTTTATCTATCAATATTGAACATTTAAATTTCAATTTCCTCTTCAATAAATTGTACAACGGTTTATTTTGTGTAATGTGAATAACATTACGTTTTAATTGTAGAATTATATCCTCAGACGATTGTGCACTTAAAACCTTTTTAAATACGAGAAAGAAAAACAATTATTATTATTATATAGTTTGTATTAATTTTATAATTAAATAGAAAAAATATAATTGGAGAATTTTAAATTACTTTTCCTTTTTTGTATGACAATTTTTCATCATCACATTCAATTTCTATTCGACAAGAGTGTCGAAATGCTAATGAATGTCCAGTGTACATAATAATACAAGCACATAAATCTTCATCTTCATTTATTGACATATGAACAATAAATAATAAACCTCCAATATTAAATGCACGATTAAAATCATTGCCAATTGAATATTTCAATTTCCAAGAGTTTGAATATGGCAAAGTACCTTCTAAAAGCTGTAAAGAATAAATATAAAACAGATTAAATTGTATAATATGAAAAAAATGTAGGAAAAAATAATTTTAATTCAATTTAGTTTGAATTAATTTTTTATCCTAACCTCAAAAAATTCTGCGGCATGAGAAGTCTTTAAATGTTTTATTATTGCGGAATAGTTTCCGATAAATTTACATTCGTTTGTAATCCAACATCGATATTGTCCGTTTGTTAATTCATCTTTTGAATTAGTTGGTAAATTAAAATTTTTTTCTACTTTACCAATCGATTCATTGGATTTTAATCGTGAATCATTTAATTCTATTGTTAAGCATTCCTGATGAGATAATTTCACATGATATTATGAGAATTGTTATTTAATTTATAAGAGAAATTAGAGTTAATTGTTTTTATATTTATATTTTTTATTTTGATTCAATTTTGAAATTGAAAAAATGAAATATTTGAGGTTAGAAATAATATTTTTAAATTAATGAGAAATTTATACTTGGAATAAATATTATTTGGATTAAAAATTCATAATTTACTTCATCAAAGTTTGATAGATAAAAAAAGAACTGTAATAAAGCTAATTATATTCATAATTTTGTTTATTAACATTTTTTTATGATGATTGAATTTTTTACCTTTATATCGTTAAGTTGATGTAATAAATTTTGTGCAAACAAATTTGGTATCCTTGTAAATGGTGCTTGGCACAGTGAACATAAAACTACTCCATCAGTACACATTTTACAAACAGTATGACCATTTCCGCACATATAATTATTAATTTCCAATCGTTTTTTACATTTTGGACATGAAAACAAAGTTTCTAATCTTTGATAAAGTTGTTTCTAAAATCATACAAAAACAAATCAATAATAAACAAATGTTCATTATTAATAATATAAAACAAATAAATTGAATACCTTTTTGTCATTGTTCTCCATGATATTTATATATTATCAATATTAATGATATAAATTCGATATTCAGCCGCGCATAACCTCCAAAATTTCGCGTGAAATTATTTCTACAAATATAAACTGAATAAATCAAAGATTTTTAGTACACATTTAAATATATTTGATACTAAT
>JAQQBS010001423.1:7470164-7497443 GCA_030347275.1 Microctonus aethiopoides
TTTTTCTTAATTTATAGAGTATTTTATTTATTGTATACATATATACAATAAATAAATTTATAAAAAATAATAAATTTTGAATTTTTGAATTTTGAAATTTTTGAATTTTTAAATTTTGAATTTTGAATAATAAATTTTTTTAATTTTTTAAATTAATTATTTTCGTTTCTTTTCGATTTTATTATTTTTTCTTAATTTATAGAGTATTTTATTTATTGTATACATGTATACAATAAATAAATTTTAAAAAAATAATAAAATCGAAAAAAAAACGAAAATAATTAATTTAAAAAATTCAAAAAAAGTTATAACCCATCATTATCTCATTACGAAACTAGGCTTAAAATTTGTATTTTAGGGAGTAGTATTTTTGAGAATTTTTTGAGAAAAATCGAAAGATACAGTCTCAAAATCCACATTTTAACTTTAAAATTAAAAAAAAAAATCAAATTCATCATTGATAATTTTTTGCATAAATTTTCCAGAAAGTTCATTAAAAAACAAAAATTTTGAAAAAAAAAAGACTCAAATCGGAGAATTCGTGGCCAAGTTATGGCCATTTGAACATTAAAAATCCCAAAAATTTTGAAAAATTAATCTTTTGAACGGGTCGATAAAAAAATTTGAAAAAAATCACCTCACCCTATTTCGATGGGTAGAAAAAAATGCCCAAGTTTCAGCGAAATCGGAGATGCAAAGTTCATTGGTAGGATGAGTTGGCATGGAATGCCCCATATTATTAATTAATTAATTAATTAATTAATTTATATTTTTATAATTTTTTTTTATAGATTATTCATTCATGACTGAACATACTGACTTACGACATATTATGGGAGTTGGAATTGCAATCACTCGTGGCTCAGCAGCTTCACTTTCATTTTGTTATTGTTTATTGTTATTAACAATGTCACGAAATCTTTTAACAAAATTAAAAGAATTTTCAATTCAACAATATATTCCTTTAGATTCTCATATTCAGTTTCATAAAATTGCTGCGTGTACTGCATTATTTTTTTCAGTATTACATACAATTGGTCATATTGTTAATTTTTATCATGTATCAACACAACCTATTTCACATCTTCGTTGTTTTACTAGTGAAATGAGTTTTCCTAGTGATGCACGTCCGACAATATTTTTCTGGCTGTTCCAAACGATAACAGGTGCGAACAAATTTTTAGGTTAAACATTGTAGAAATAGCATTTAAAATTTCGCATGAATTTTGAGATAACCTATAAAATAATTTTAAAACCAACAAAAAGAAATATTTTATATAAATATTTAATTATTTATGTTTGTATATTTGTTTATTATTCACAGGTATCACTGGAATTCTTCTTGTTATAGTCATGACAATTATTTTTGTCTTTGCTCATCCAACAATTCGACAAAAAGCTTATAAATTTTTTTGGTTAACTCACAGCTTGTATATTATACTTTATGCTTTATGTTTAATCCATGGATTAGCAAGATTGACTGGAGCACCAAGATTTTGGATGTTTTTCATTGGTCCAGCAATTATTTATGCTTTGGATAAGGTAAAATGAATAAAATAAATTGTCGGAAAAATTCACACAACAAATATAACCTCAAAATTTTCACAAAATTAATATAATTGTTAATAATTATTATAAATTCATTTCAGGTCGTGAGTTTACGTACAAAATACATGGCATTAGATATAATTGAAACAGAATTACTTCCATCTGATGTGATAAAAATAAAATTTTATCGTCCACCAAATTTAAAATATTTATCTGGCCAATGGGTTCGTCTTGCGTGCACTGCAGTATTTAGATCAAATGAATTTCATTCATTTACCTTAACATCTGCACCGCATGAAAATTTCCTTTCATGTCATATCAAAGCCCAAGGACCATGGACATGGAAATTACGAAATTATTTTGATCCATGTAATTATAATCCTGTTGATGAAAATCCTAAAATACGAATTGAAGGACCATTTGGTGGTGGCAATCAAGATTGGTATAAATTTGAGGTTGCTGTAATGGTTGGTGGTGGAATTGGAGTAACACCTTATGCTTCAATGTTGAATGATCTTGTTTTTGGAACGTCCACCAATAGATATTCTGGTGTTGCATGTAAAAAGGTGATAAATAATTAATTTTTATAAATAAATTGTTCAATATTATTAATCTATTATTATTTCAGGTTTATTTCCTTTGGATTTGTCCATCGCATAAACATTTTGAATGGTTTATTGATGTACTTAGAGACGTTGAACGAAAAGATGTTACTGATGTGTTGGAAATTCACATATTCATAACCCAATTCTTTCATAAATTTGATCTTCGTACCACAATGCTCGTAAGTAAATGATTATAATAATTATTTATTGATAATTAGTTAGATAATAATTAATATAATATTTAAAATCAGTTTATTAAATTGTAAATTGCATTTTTTTAATTTATGATTTTTTTTTTTGTTGGTTATACACAGTACATATGCGAGAATCATTTTCAAAGGTTGTCAAAGAAAAGTATTTTCACTGGATTAAAAGCAATTAATCATTTTGGTCGACCCGACATGACATCATTTCTGAAATTTGTTCAAAAAAAACACAGTTATGTTAGTAAAATTGGTGTTTTTAGTTGTGGACCGCGGCCATTGACCAAAAGTGTCATGTCCGCTTGCGATCAAGTTAATCAAGGACGTAAATTACCATATTTTATACATCATTTTGAAAATTTTGGATAATATTCAAGTAAATTATATTATAAACTATTTTTTTTACCATTTCGATTTAGAATAATAGATAAAATATTACATTAGATATTTATATTTCTATAACTGAATAATTCTAACCTAAAAAAAAATTTACATTTGTATTTTTAATACCATAATTTATTTGTTTTAATTTAAACAACTGTACATATATTTTTTTATATAAATATCATTTTATTCATTACATACAAAATAAAATATTTATCATTTACATATTAGTAAATAAAAGTATTTAATAATTATATACAATTATTAATAGAAGTATAAAAAAAAAAAAAAGTTGGAAATTTTTGTTGATTGGTCAATTAATATTTATTGTTGTAAAATTGTTTGATGTGGAAATGGATAAGACCAATTATTACATCCTTTATCAATGCTCAATGATGAATTGTTGCTGATTGTATCCCGATGATACATTTCTGATCCCGGCTCATCATGAAACATAAATCCATTATTTTGTATGCCTTGATGACGTGTTCGATTGTCTGAATTATCTTCTAAAATATTTGATGATGATAATTGACTGCAATTATTAAATAAATCTTATATTATTATAAACAAAATAGAAATATCAATTGATTAATTAATTAATTAACCTTAAATTTTACCTCATCATAAAACGTTCGTGTAAAATTTCGTCCTTCATTTTGGGCAATTTTTTTCTAGTTTTACTCGTACCAAAACTCTCTTCTATAATTACATGTCTGTCATATGGTGTGTCATAATCAACCTCGAGTATTGTTGAAAATTGATGAGGGAAAATGAGGTCAATTATAGCGATAATAATTCCCCCAAGAAGACAGTCAAGACCTTGAATATAAAATCAAATTAAATTCGCATTTTAAAAGTTAATAAATTATTTAATATACACATTTTCTTCAACAAATGAAGAAAAAATTGTTAATTAAATGTTAACTAACATTATTTCAATTGAAAATAAACAAATTAAACAATGTGTAATATTTAAATTTAATATTTTATTCGATTGTAATTTTGAGGTTATGAAATCTTAGGTTAAGTAATTGCACGGCCTTGGGGTGAATAAAAACTTTATTTTCCGTTGTATTAATCAAAATTTAGTCAAATTCGAGTAGATTATTAACTATTTGTTGAGTTTTAGTTGGTTTTTATACAAATTTGTCGGTTAATTCAACATTTTTTTCAAATTCATTGAGGTTATGTCAAATAATTATTAATATTTACCAGAAATTAACACCAGCCAATAATTCCATCCAAAATCAAAGTCCAGCACTGATCCATCAATGTATGCAACGAGTGGTTGGCATGGTAGCAATGACCAATAAGTTAAATTTGTTAATAACATAAGTATTCCAGTGGATATCATACCATAAGCTCCATATCTTGGAACAACAACCAAAAGAAGATTAGTCATAAGCCAAGCAGCAAAACACGTCCTTGAAATTCGAGTATAAAACAAATATTAATTAATAAAATTTCTTCTTATATTCTCCATAATTATTTTAATTTATTTATATTTACCATAGCATTATTGAAGTATAATAACCTGCATTTCGATACTTGGCACCCCATGAAAAGCCTTCTTGATGAAGGCTAAAATATTCAGCCAAAGAAATAATTGGAAATGGCGCACCACGATACAATGCATTTTTAAATAATTCACTCATTTCTGATGAACTTCGCCACCAAAATCTCTCATTATATTCAACAACATCATTAGCAAAACCACTCGCTGGCGTTTCAGTATAATTAATTACTAGAAAAATAATAAACAAATTAAATAAAACAATAATGAATAAACAAAATAATAAATAATATTAAATAATATTTACATTTGTATGTGATATTAATGTGCATAAGACCAATATAACCTCCAATTTCTCCTGGTGATCTGTGTCTGGAGAATACGCTGTAGCTGCTGATGATTGGAGATGAGGTTACGTGCCAGCTAGATCCATATTGTGCAACTGGAAATGAACAAATTAAACAATGTGCGAAATTAAAATTTAATATTTTATTCTATTGCAATTTTGAGGTTATGAAATTTTAGGTTAAGTGTCTGCGCGGCCTTGGGGCGAATAAAAAGTCTATTTTCAGTTGTATTAAATTGAAAATTAGTCAAATTTGAGTAAGTTATCAAATATTTGTTGAATTCCAGTCGATTTTTTTCATAAATGAAATTAAATAAAGACAATTAATTTTTTATTCATTTTAAATATTTATGTTACTTACTTTGAATACTTGCTCCAACAAATAGGCTGAGAGTCACCGTCAGGAATGTTGTAATTCTCTGTTGGTATATCAAGCAAGAATTATTTCATGTTATTAAAATTTAATTTAAAATAATTAGATATATAAATGTGTATATTTGTGCATATAACCTAACCTCTTTTCGTATGCCTGGAAATATTATAAGAAATGCTGCGTAAATAGTGCAAAATATAACAAATATTGTTATTAAATGTACATCTCCAGTTACAGGTGTGCGATTATTATAACTGTATAAAGTTGGACCACCATCATGACGAAATGCATCAAACCACCCTCTCATTTTTGAGGTTATGTTGAATTCTACAACAATAAATCATAAAAAATAACAATAAAACATACATTAAACTTATTATATACATAAAAACAAATGAAAATTAATATAAAATATCACTTACAACTATCAATATGTGTATTTTTTATAAAATAAATGATTTCACCTTGAAAAAATGAAATTCTCAAAAACAATTTTGAATTATTTTTCACATATTATACCACAATTATTGTTGAATTAATTGTTTATTATATACTAATAATTAATTAAACAATATTCGCATAAGCATTTTTCTTTTGTTGATAAAGAATCATTTCATAAATACAAAACACTTAAAAACTCTTTTTTGGATCACATAATTGTCATGTAAATATTTCATTGATAGTTGCAATAAATTATTGATATGAATTTTCATAATTGAATGAAAATTTCAATTGATTGAAATATATTATGCGATGATTTCGACAATTTTATAATTAATAAAATTAATAAAACACAATGACAAAGACCATGTTGTAGCTCAAGCAGCTCAACGACTACTTCAAGTAGGTTAACAGCCGCCAACAGGTATCCATTCAGTTGAAAGCACCTCGGCCTCAATACACACCTAACAAGTGAACAACGATAAAAATTACTATAGGCATATATAAAGAAGGGGGAAAAACCAAAGACATCAAGTGAAATCAGTGGGAGCTATATATATATATATATATATATATATATACTCACATTCATATAATACATATAATAGCTTGAAATATGCTGCTACATACCAAAAAGTCACGTATTAGCATAATGACGTAGTCATATTCTTTATTTTTGATTTATATTCCTTCACAGAACATCTTGATATGATTTTTTTTCCGATTTTTGAACATGGGGAAAGCAATGTTTAACCTCAAATTCAATGTCGAATATAATTATGTGAAATATTGGAGCGAATTTGTTGAATTAAATGTCTTTTCTTTGTTCTTTTTTGGTCGATTGAATAATTTTTACAATTTCTTCATGTCTACAGCCATTTTTTATGCCAAGATGACAAATAATTTGTTTTTAAAAAAACTGATTTATCATCAGTGTGTTATATGTATGTATGTATATGTATGTATTTTTCTTTTTTATTTTTAAATAGATTTATGAGTGTTATTGTGGCTGGCTGGGGATTTATATTGGTTAATAAATATTGGATTTCTATGAAATTTATATTAAAAAAATGTCTTCATACGTGAAAGACAAAAATATTCTAGATTTATAAAATAAAATAATTATCATACGGACTTTGAGACGCCATTTTATTTTCAAACAGATTTTTAACAATTCTCATGCATAGATTTGTTGTAATAATTGTTTATTAATTGTTTTTTAGGCATCAGTGCAGGATGAATAATATGTTGTTTTCATTTTAGGTAACTATTAACTTTGTATAACCTAAAAAAAATGTTAATTTTCGATCATTAAATGAAAAAAAATTTTTAGGTTATAATGTCCAACCAAATGAAATGAAGAAAAGGAATTAGAGCTTATTATATGCTCTTTTATGATATCTAAGCATAATATGAACATCAAACTACGTCAGTATCAATAATTCATCAACAAATATTAAACAAATAACTCAATAACAAATTAAAAAATTTTTTGTAGGTTAATGTTCGACAAAATGAAATTAAAAAGAGCAAAAGAAATAAACAAAGCTCATTATATGCTCTTTTATGACTCTCTAAACCTAAAATAATCATCAAACTATACGTATCAGTATCAATAATTAAATAATAAATACAAAACAAATAACTAAATAACAAATGAAAAATTTTTTTGTAGGTTAATGTAAAGCAAAACTGAATTGAATAAATGAATAAAAAGCATAAAAATTGGCGCAAAATCATCAGTAGGCGAATGAACTAAAGAACCAAGGAAGCGATTCATAATTTCTCTTCGTTCCGTAATTCGCACATCACATACATGTGCATTCGTTGGTTTATTCCATTACAAATACAATTATACTACTATACCAATCCAACTTGTGTGTGGTTTGTTATAGATCGGTCAACAAAAACCTGGCAGACTTGGTTGTGACCACGTTATAAACTCTCACGCACGCACGCTGACAAATCTTGCAAACAGACCGTGGTGGATATACTGCATATACACATATACAAACATCACCAAAAACCCATCTATTTCGAGTGTATCTAATTTTGTAACGCGTGATGATGGCATATGCTTTAACTCTGAAGCCTATACAAGCTTTTATATATCAGCAGAGATCTGTTTGAATATGTGCGCGTGAAACTCTCCGGAAAAGTTTTAGTCTGACCAAAGATCACACACAGTCGTTTAGATACTGTGGAACAACCTAAAACGATCATCATTGCCAGGTGCGTTGATTTCTTTTATGTCAACATCTTCATCAACATCAGCAGCATCATATCTATCAATTCTGCAAGGTAAAAAGAACCTTCAATAATAAATCTTTCTTCATTTATATTAAATTATTAAACAAATATTAATTTTTATACTTATTCCTAACTTTGCTGCTTTTTAATATAATTTCTTTTTTTTTTTTGGTTCCTGATAGCTCTTTGATGAATTTTTCTTTGTCCTTTGATCTCTCTGGGATGAGATTGATGTGTTTAACATTATTTTTATATTGATTTGTTGGAATTAAATTGATTATTTAATATATAGTTATGTTTCGCCGCCATCATCACCCGCTGCTGCTGCCAATGCCACTGTTGGTAGACACACAGACCAGCTTTTAGAAGTTGTTATACTTCGTCGGACCGTAAAAGGCGACGTGTATGAGAGAAGGCGTCAACTCACTGCTGTTAGATTATACTGTTGATTTTTATTCCAGTAAAATATAAAAAAGAACGCGTATTAAATAAACGTTCATAACCTCAATTTGGAATATATTATTTATTGATTTATAAGGATTTAAAATGAAATAATCATCAAAATATCATTATTAATTTATTATTTACTATAAAATACTTTGTTTTTTTATATTTAGAACATTTAATATCATAAATTATATGCAAAATATTATTTATAGATACGCAAAATCGTTTTGAGATATCCAACATAACCTTATTTTTTATAATGTTATAAAAGTGTTGGATTTTGCATTTTTCTTGTATTTCTCGGTTATATTTTAGCTTGATTTCATTATGTATTGCTTTATTTTACCTTTTTTTGTTTATTTATTGCTTTATATTGATGATATGTGCAAATAAATAATTAAATTAAATTGAAAAAAAAAAATGGATGAATTTAATAAATAAATGATTATCATAATTCTCTTTATTGCAGCCAATTGTTGGAGTATTTTGCTTCGTCATGTCGAAAATTCAAGGTCAGTTGATCGTCCATCATCATCGTCATTATCAGTACATGAATAATTCAGATTCACAGTCAAAAACAATGATAAAAAAATTAACAATAATCACATTTGGCTAATGGAAAATAAAAAAGAAACAAATGTACACACAAACACACACACAAAAACATGTTTCAGACGTAAAATCATCAATTGCTAATGAGGTAGTGATGGAAGAAGCTGATAAGAAATTAATTCTGGCAGATGATGAAAGCTCCAATCAACCAAAAACAACATCAGCAACAGCAGCAGCAGGAGAATCAATGGAAACAGATGAAGCAGCAGATAAACATGATACCATGGAGAATATCGTCATGTCATCAGGTTCGAAGTGAAAAAATAAAAATAAAACAACAAAGAAATTTATAATTATTTTATTAAAAAAAAATAAATTATTAAAATTATTTTGATGATATTTAATTATTTTATTTTCACAGAGACAATAGGAATGGCCAAGTCAAACAATGAAAAATCATTGAATATAAACACAGACGAGACAATTGATCAAACTGCGACTGCCAAGCGGAATCAAGCGATTGAAAAATCAGTAAGTGGTGAGTGCAGGAATATATTGCCCGTATTAGTAGAGCATTTACGCTCGGCTCTTGAATTTAGCAGCACCACCATGCAAAATCAAAGTATTGATGATGATTCACATGTCCCTAATGATTTTACAAATAAACCTACAACATATCAAACATATTCTCATCATCAAAATGAAGATTTAACAAAATCTCAGCCGCAATTGTTGCGAAAAATGGATTTAAATTTTTTCGAGGATCTTCTTTTATCAGATATCAAAACTGCATTAGCACGACTTCAAGAAATGCTCAGTCGAGTGGATTTAGATGCTATTACTCGTTATAGTTCAAGTCTTGAACCAAATGATAAATTACATCTTTTACAATTGATATCAAATCTCGTGTCTAACCTCAAAATGGTTAAATCCGACGAAACAACTGGACAAACTGTAACTTTAACCAATAAAATAAAACAAAATCATTCACGAGGACGAAATAGACATACAATTGGAGTGAGCAGTGAGGAATTAGCACGAGCAAGAAAATGGTTAGAAGAAAAAGGTTCAATTGTCATTAATACACCAATTCTAACCTCAAAATCAACAAATCGTTCTTCTCTACATATCGAACCACAACAAGAAAATGTTGGCGTATCAGATGCAGATAATTTAAAAGAACAATCATTCGACAATCCTCGTGCTTGTAAAAAACATATGAAAGATGTAATTAATCAACAACAATCACTGCAAAATCGCAGTAGAGATAAAGAAATAATTAATAACAATTCAATTGTTAACGTTAACGAATCTACAAAAATTATTTCCGACATTTCTATAAATAATACTAAATATAATAAAGAATCTGATAGTTCAATTGAACATTCAACAATTGCTCCAGTTTCATTTATAATAAAATCCCCCAACAAATTTACTGCAAAAAAATCAAAAATAAAACGCGCTAATACAATTGATATTCCTAATTACATAAAACTCCAAGCGGAAAATAATAAATTATCATCAAGTCCAGGTTTAAGAAGACCAATTGATATCAGCGATAGATTATCATGGAATCCACCAGAAATAATCAACATGTCAATACCATCATTCGAACCTAAAACAGAAAATGATAGAAAATTTCTTGCTCTCATTAATCGCAACAATGAAACAAATAATCAAACAATATCCGGAAATAGTTCACCATTCAAGAGCTTTAATTATCGCCAAACAAGTTCAATCGCTGATGAAAATTGGAAAAGTCGATTTTCAAATATTAAAACAACATTCGACAAAACATCAACATCATTCCCAAATAATTCCGATCAAATAAAACCATTAACTAAAAATTTATCTAAACAATATAATAAAAAAACTTCAATTTTACAAGAAGAAATTAATTCAACATCAAGAAAATTTCCTGCATTTCATCACGCACCAAGTTCGCCATTTCAAAAAATTCAAACAACACCAAAGAATATTATAAACCAAGACAAACCAACATCAACATCATCATCATCATCATCAATATCAACATCAAGTGGTTATCTTCCTGCTTGTGCCACAAGTGGAATGCTTCGAGCAAAGCTTAAACTATTTGACAATCCACCAACAGAACAAATAAATAATAAATCATCATCAATTGATATTAGCAAACAAACTAATAATCCCCATCCGATGATGAATCAGAATAAAATCAACAAAATAATCCAACCAGAATCAAAAATAAATTCTTTTATAAATTACAAAACAAATCCACGAAATTCAATGGAAAATAATTATAAACCTCGACGAAATTCTCTTTATCACGATGATAAAAGCGAAATGGATATTCAAAGACGTCAAAGTGTCTTAGTCCAAACGATAAATAAAAAAATTGAAATACCAGAGTCAAATAATTTATATTTACATGAAAAATTGCCAAAAGTATCATCAATAATTCCAGAAAAAAATTGTTATTTGACTAAAGAAAATGAAAATCCAATTTACGTTCCACCTGAAACAATTCCATCAACACATCTGCATGTTTTGATAGTGAATAACTTGTCGCATCCAGGAATGACAAATGGAATTGGATCATTATCTTGTAATCATGATGATAAAATGAATAATATAAATAATTTTAACGTTGATAATGAGAATAAAAATGAAAATATTAATTCAATAGATAAAAATGATTCATCAACAATTGATGATACTTCATTTATGGATGATGATAATATTGAAAACCAAGATATCAGTGATAATGGAATTGTTACACGTTATACAAGTGCAATTGTAACTCTTGAAAAATCTCCATCGCCACCAAAACAATTTTCGCCAATTTTATCAATTAATTCTGGTGATGATCAATCATTATTTTGTCCAGCTGATCATGTACAGCGTCATAATATGCTTCAACAACGTTTGATGCGTCGATTACAGCTTCAGGATGATGAATTGCAACAGATTAATAAACGATTTTCAACATTGGAGCTGGAACCAAAGCAAAATTTTATAATTTCAAGCCAACGATCGTCATCAATTGACTCGGATTATGAATGTACCAAGCCAATGATTGAGAATAATAATACACAGGATAAAATAAATTTATTTGAAGGTAAATTCATTGGACGTTCAGGTAGAAATAGAGAAAAACAATCAGAGAATTTAATTGTTCCTAAAATTTATACAAATTTAGCTGATGAAGTTGTTAATATTCCGAATTCTTCATCAGTATTATCAGGATCATCATGGCCAGAAGCTCATGATTATTCATTTAATTCTAATTCTACGCCTTCATTTAAATATCAAACTGGTCCAGGTGATTCAAGTGATGAATATCTTGTTTCTTGTGCCAGTCAACCACATCGATCAATTGTTTTATCAAAGTCTGAATCATGGCATCAATTGGCTATGTCGAAAAATCATCTTTCTGTGCCTCAACAAAAGCCCCATCGACCTCAATACAGACCGCCACCAAAGATTAATTCAAATTCGTTGAAATATTCAGAAGGTTTGACAACAGATAACCTCAAAAAAATGGAAGAAAAAGTTCAAAGATATTTTTATAATAATAATAATTCTTTATCAACATCAAATGATAAAGTGAGGATTAAATCTGCTTCAAGAAGATCTTTTTCGCCGAAAAAAAGTCAAGGAACACTTGCTAGAAGTCATACAATGCCACATGTTTATGATGAATTAACTGACATTGATAAACAATTTGATAGTTTATTTGAAGAAGCTACTTACGAAAAACGACATTTAATATAATATTTACATGGATAATACAATGATTTTTGCCCCATATGCAAATACATTTGTATATAAATGCATAAAAGGTGTAATATTAATGATCAAAAAATGTTTGGTTATGTTCAAACATTTATTTTAATTTTTATTAATGTTTTTCTTTTTAAATGTTTGAATAAAGCATTATATTTGTTATATAGTCGGTTTATTAATGATTTCGTACGATAAATAAGTCAGTAAATAGCTTTTATTTTTCAATTTTATCAAATTTATTAATTTAATTGGCAAAAAATCAAAATGGCCGATATATATTTTAGGTTCAGAATATTAACGATAAAATAATTAATTTTATGTATTATAAAAATATTATCTACTAAAAGTATATATTATATACATCTTTAATACCATTTATTTGTATATACTTGTATGTAATGGTGAAATTTATTAATTTTGTTTTAATCAAATCAAATGCCCGCCATTATTGTTTCATATATATATGTATATAATACACACTGCAAAATGGCGAAATGCATTTTGATAAAAATTTTAAATTTGCTTACAGTCGTTAATTATATCATTTATAATGTAAGTTATTAATTAATAACAGTTAATGAAAAATAATTCAAAAAGAAAAAAATATTTTTTTGTTGAAATAAAATCAGTAAAAATAATTATACAAATTTATTTATTGCTAAATCAAGCCAATATTTATTATATCCCAATAAATAAATAAAATTTAAATAAATAGCTTGATAAATCCTGTAGAATATTGTTTATAAGTAAATTTTTTATTATATTATATTTGTATTTTAAAAATATTTTTCAAACACCTCTGCCATTTTTTATTTTCTCACTTATTTCTTGTAACATAACCTCATTGTTGTGAATTTTTTTTGACTTATAAGTTGAAAATGTATTTAAATTTTCAGTAACCACCAAACCTACATCTCCATTTGCTAAATTCCGCGAACTTGATCGTCAAAATAGTCTTCCAAATTCCGCCAGGTAATTATAATTCATTTATAATAAATGCATGAGTAATTTTGAGGTTAGATTGATTTGAATAAGTAGAATATTCATGAATTTTTTTCTTTTTTTATTTCTACATTATTTAGTTCTTCACCCAGAGGTCAAGGAAAAGAATTGGTATTCAAGTTCAACGATAATATCGTTCAAAATAATGTGGTGCAAATTAAAGAGAGACTTCTCTCATGGTGTCGTGCCAAAACTCGAGAATACGAGGTAAATTATTAATAAATAATTAAATAATCCATTGAATATTTGTTTGATGAATAATTTTTTGCTTTAGAATGTGCAAATTGATAATTTTTCAACCAGCTGGAACAATGGAATGGCATTTTGTGCATTATTACATCATTTTAAGCCTGATGCATTTGATTATAATAGTCTGAAACCAGAAAATCGAAGAAAAAACTTTCAAATTGCATTTGAAAAAGCCGAGTAAGAATTAATAAGTTCAAAAAGAACATTATTCAACTATTAAACATAATACTTTTCATCACATTAGTAATTATAACTTAAAAATACGTAACTTTTATCTAACATAACCTCAAATTAAATTTCAAACAATAGTTAATTTTTGTTGGTTATAATTATCGTCGTGATGAAAAGTAAAATATTGGAATATTAATCAGTTAATAATTAATATTAAATTATTACAGAGAAACTGCTGGAATTACACCACTTCTTGACATTGAAGACATGGTCATGATGCGCAAACCAGATTGGAAATGTGTTTTTACATATGTTCAATCCATATATCGTCGCTTTAAAGATGAAAACTAAATTAATTATTAATATATTAATTAACTTTACCCATATGTAATGTTATTTTCATAAATTTTGCAATATTTAAACCCATCTATTAACAATTCTCTAAAACAGTACGACATAACCTACAAACTTAACTTGTAAATTAAAATATTTGTATTTTTTTGAAATATTCAATTAAACTAAACGAAAAATTTTGTTTCTTATAAAAAAACATTGCATATGGTTAACCTCAATATATAAATAAATATATAATTTTGTTTAAATATATAAAAACAGTTGATTAATGTCAAGCAAATTTTTTTTTTTACACTTTGAAATATTATTAAATTTATTTCAATAGCAAAAATACATTATAAATGAATATTTCTACATTGTATAGTAAAAATATGTTATTTTTTCAAGTTGATTGTTTAAATACAGTAGAATTTGAAGTAGAATTCAAATAACAATGTATTATTTCTCATTTTTGTACCATTCAAATAATTAAACTGTGTTATAACCTCAAATATTGATGAAATATTATAAAATTCTACATCAAATTTGTATTGTTGATATTAATTCATAAGAATGTTTATAAAACACTCGAATTTAACAGCAAAAAATGAAACTGCGATGAAATATGAAAAAAAAACCATAAACATAACCTCAAAAATTAATGAAATATAAAAATTCTACATCAAATTTGTATTGTTGATATTAATTCATAAGAATGTTTATAAAACACTCGAATTTAATGACAAAAATATATATATAAATGATTATTTAATATAATAATGTCCTCAAAAATATTAAATTCCAGATTTGAATAATTTTTTTTTTTCATGTTCAAAATGAAACTTATATATTACCATTTTATCATCTAAAAAATTAATAATCAGAGTCTGCTGTCGTCCAACGAATTATTAATGTCACTGCGATCTTCTCCAATCATTTCCTAAACAAAAAAAAAAATAAAAATCATCAAAAAATAAAATAAAATACTTAAATTTTATAAATAACAATTTAAATTCGTCTGTATTAACCTGAAGAACTTCAACAAGAGCTCTAGTTTCATCCAACATATCTTTACAAATCCGATTTTCCTCCTCCAACTTAACAACTCGTTCATTCAGTTCTTTATTCTCCTCCAGTGCATCATCCAATGCAATACGTCGTCTTTCAGCCAATATTTGCCAATAATTTTCACTGGGTCCAGCTAAAAAATAAAATAAAATAAAAATTAATAACCTCAAAATGGCTAAATAAATTCACAAAGTAAATAATTTACCATCACAAATCAAGTCTTCAATATCTATTTTAGCTTTTCCACCTCGAATTGTTTGAATAGCTTTATCTAAATATTTAGATTTACTTTTGATTTTTTTAGTTGTCTCAATTTTGGTTTTTTCTGACATTTCACTGAAAAAAATTCAATTTAAATATTAAAATTATCAAATGTATTTGATAAATATTATTAATATAATTAAAACTTACTCCTTGATGGCACCTTTAAGAGGTACACCACCACCGGACCTCAATACTCTTCCACCACCAACAAGATTTTCCTTGTCTGTTGCTGCTGGTTGTAATGTATGTAAAGTTTTCCTTGTTTTATCGTGCTATATACAAATTAAACATAAAAATAATTAATATTATACATTCTATAAACAAAATAGATAATAATAAATATTCACAAAATATTCTAACCTCAAAATTTCCCAAATGTGTTGAAGAAACGGCGGTTGCACCCCCGGGTTTCATGTTAACAAAATTCCTCCGACAATCTAACCTCAAAACATCGATTCACCTAAATTCGTCAATTAAACCAAATTATTTATCAATTTTTCAGTATAAATAATACCCTTTTGTACTCTCTTAATGAATTATTACAATAATTCTACGTAAAAATGTTTTGCTTTACTATAATCGGCATTTAATATTTCAAAACTTGTCATCTATTTCCACCGCCACCTTTGCAATGAGAACCACTTACAGTTTACACACAATTTATCAATGCGAGAAGACGATTGGTTGAACCAAATGTCGTTCGGGTATCATCGGCTCTCGCGACTCATACATATATGTATACAATCATATTGACCCGAAGATAATCGACGCCTATTGACATAAAATGGCGGACGAACGCGGGAAAACGAAATAAAATAAAAAAAAAAAGCGCCAATTGACTGGTAATTTTTCATTGGTGATTGCATTATTACTCGACATCATCACCAAATATCTACTGATAGTTGATACATTGACAGAGCACATAAAACCCAACGAAATTTATATATTCCTACATACAAATACGTACACATAAATATAAAATATGCCAACAATATTCTTACTTTGGGTTCCGCCATTATAACCTCGAAATTATCATCCGGCAAATTCCGGAGCGTGCGTCATTTACTGTCATTCATTTGGTGGCTGGTGTTGAATATACATATAAGGGTGATCAGATGGTATGATAATCACACCTGTTACAGTAATAATATATATTATCCATTGACCGTTGAAATTTAAATAATTCTCAATATTAAAATTCTTTCAGACTGTGTTCGTGTCATCAATTTACAAATATTAAACAAAAATCCAGGACAATTATTTAATATTCATGATGGCAAATCAAGAGGAATCAGTAGGGATTGGAGATTTTGTCCTTCTGGATGAAATAACAATTGATAAAGTGGTTGATAACCTGCGTCGCAGGTAAATTTTTATTCTAAATTTTGTCACTAAAAAATTTCAATTAATTTTTTTATATTTATATTATTAGATAATGTTCAATTATTAATTTGGAGATGGATAATTAATTCTAATATTATCTATCATCTATGAGCAAATTTGTTTATTAATTAATTTATATAAATGATGATAAATATGGAATTTATTTAATTATTGGACAGAATATTAACTCAATTTAATTATCCGGCTTAAAATTTATGAAGAAAATCGTTGGCTGATTTAATGGGCGTGGTTTCTTATAAAATACTGTTGAGAAAATAACAATGAATTAATATTCAAATGCCGGCATCATTGCAATGTGCTTTGATTACAAATAAAGTCATGAGAATGCATCAATTAATTTACACAAATTTAATACATTTTTAAAATTCATAATTAAATTTAATAAACTAACCAAAAAAAAAAAGGCACAAATTAATAATGAATTTTGTGGTTTAATTCAAAATTAAATTAACAATTTAAATTATTTATACACATTTAATTTATTAGAAATTATACAATTAAATATTAACAAATAAAAAAATCATTTTATTTTTTTGCATACAAATTTAAATGACAAATAATGTTTAATTATAAATATTCATTTATATAGTTAATATATTCAATTATTGTGCTATTATTCATTAGATTTATAACCTAACTAGTGAGTCATATCTATTTTGACTGATTATTTCAAGTGTTATTAAAAAAAAATTCATTATAAGTCGACTGATAAGTATTATCTTTTATCGCATAACCTCAAATCAGTATATAAAAATAACAATTGCCTGCGATTTACGAATGATAAAGAAAAATTATGAAATTATATATCAAATCTAATTAATTTATTTAATATTAAAATCTATGAAATAGATAAATATAATAAAAAAATAATCTATATCCGTGTATAACCTCTAAATACAAAATACGAAAAATTTGTTCACGAAATGGCCGCCATGGGGCGACAACCGTTATTTAAAAAAATAACCAAAAATGAATAATGAAAGTTATTAATAATTAAAAATTGCCTGTAAATTTATGTTTAATTATTAATTTGATTTATTATTTCAGATTTAATGCCGGAAAATTGTATACATACATTGGCGAAGTATGTGTAAGTGTAAATCCTTACAGAAGTCTTAATATATATGGCGCTGATGAAATTAATAAGTATAAAAGTAATTTCACTGATTTATTTTAGAATTAAATTATATAATTAAATATTCAGATTGTTTATAATAAAAAGGAATAATTTGTGGTTTTATAGATAGAGAATTGTTTGAAAATCCACCGCATATTTTCGCCATTGCTGATGCAGTGCACAGAGAAATGAAACAACAACGACGTGATACTTGCATTGTAATTAGTGGTGAATCTGGTTCGGGTAAAACTGAAGCGAGTAAAATAATTATGAAGTACATTGCAGCCATTACTAATTTGTCAGGACAACACGAAATTGAAAGGTTTAATTAAACATTTGTTATTTAATGTTGAAATAAATTTATTTCGTTGATATTTTTATAAATTTAATTTAATTTTTTTTGTTTTTTAAAGAGTTAAAAATATTTTAATTCAATCAAATGCTATACTTGAAGCATTTGGGAATGCAAAGACGAATAGAAATGACAATTCTTCACGCTTTGGTAAATATATGGACATCAATTTTGATTTCAAAGGTGATCCACTTGGTGGTCATATAACAAATTATTTACTTGAAAAATCACGAGTGGTTTATCAGCAAAAAGGAGAGAGAAATTTCCACTGTTTTTACCAGGTATAAATTGAAATTTTATTTTTATTTTAGGTTATTGTTTCAAAATATGATGTTTTGGTCGCGTTTAAAATTTCAAACAAAAGTTAGGTTAGGGACACTGCAAAAGTAGTTTTAAATCTTTTGGATTTTTATAGAAAAAATGGTGGAAGTATTTATTTTTTTTTTTAATTTTTAATATTATGTGTGTTGCTGAATTTTTATAAAACTCTCATATTGTTTTATATAAATTTCTCGAGATTTTTCTGGTAGTAAATTTAACGTCGCTGCATTGGCGGCTTCATAAATTTCGGTAGGATTGTCACTATCACTGTCATTCATTTTGCTTTTTTTTTTAATTTTATACTTGATTGTTTATATTTCCGCTTTATTTTAAATGTGTATTTACGCATTTACGTACGTAACCTCAAAAGTAACTATCCATTTAACCAATGAATAACCTCAAAAATAACTATCAATTTAACCAATGCATAACCTCAAAGATAACTATCCATTTAACCAATGAATAACCTCAAAATTAACTATCCATTTAACCAATGTATAACTTCAAAAACAACTATCCATTTAACTAATGTATAACCTCAAAAAATTGTAAATACAATACAGACAGAAACAAAGTTTGTTAATAAACTGTGTAGCAACGTAACCTTTTCTTTTATTTACCCATAAAACAAAAGAAAAAATTGCATTGCTACACAATTTATACATTGCTAGGTTATGTACAAGATTTATCTCTGTCATTTCATCGACTATTGATCCCTGAAACATCATATTTTGTCACACAAATAACTACTTATTTCAACATTATTTAATTTATTCATTCTATTTTTCTCATTTCCTAGTTATTGAACGGTTGTAATGAATCAGAATTAAATAAATTCGGATTAATGCCAGACGCAGGTGCTTATTATTACGTCAGCCATGGAAAAGATAATAAAGCTACAATAAATGATCGAAGTGAATATAAAACAATATCATCAGCAATGACTACATTAGGATTTAATAACAATGAAACTCAAACAATTTGGAGTATGATCGCTGGTATTTTACATCTTGGTAACATAACCTTTACCATCGACGATGATAAATTAATAATTGGCAATAAAAGTGCACTTAATGATACTGCCAAGTGTTTTTTAATAAATCCAAATGATTTATGCACTGCATTGTCAGAGCGTGTGATTGCTGCAGGTGGTGAAGTAATGCAAAAAAGTCATACATTAATTGAAGCTGAATATGGAAGAGATGCATTAGCAAAAGCAATTTATCAACGATTATTTTCATGGATTGTATCACGAATAAATAATTCTATAAATGTTAATGATTATTCATCATATAAAAGTTATAAAGGCACTTTAATAAGTGTTTTAGATATTTATGGATTTGAAATATTTGAGGTTAATAGTTTTGAGCAATTTTGTATTAATTATTGCAATGAAAAATTGCAACAATTGTTTATTGAACTTGTATTGAAACAAGAACAAGAGGAATATAAAAAAGAAGGAATAACATGGCAAACAATTGATTATTTTAATAATCAAATAATTTGTGAATTAATTGAACAACAACACAAAGGAATAATATCAATAATGGATGAAGCTTGTTTGAATGTTGGCAAAGTTACTGATGAGGTTAGTATGTTTTATTTATTTGTATAATAATAGATTTTATTTATGTCAAATTGTCGTTCCACATAGCGGCCATTTTGTGAACAAAATTTTCAATCTTCAATTTAGAGGTTATACATGGATATAAATTTATATATTTATTTATTTATTTCAAAGCTTTTATTATTATAATTCATTAATTAGATTTGAAATAAACAATTGATATAATATAATATTTTATTTATGTAAAGTTGTCGCCCCACAGCGGGCATTTTGTGAACAAATTTTCAATCTTCAATTTAGAGGTTATGCATGGATATAAATTAATATATTCATTTATTTGTTTATTTCAAAGCTTTTAATATTAAATTAATCAACTAGATTTGACATAAACAAATAATATAACATAATATTTTGTTTATTTACATAATATTTCAATTAAATTGTAAAATATGATGATTAATTAATTTTTTTTTTCTTTTTTTAATATTTTTTAGATGTTACTTGAAGCAATGGACAAGAAATTATCCAATCACAAGCATTTTATGTCACGTCAATTGAATCCTTTGGATAAAGAGCTCGATCATAAGCAACAATTTAGAATAAAACATTATGCAGGCGATGTTGTTTATAATATTTATGGATTTTTGGATAAAAATAAAGATCCATTGTTTCAAGACTTCAAACGATTGATGTATAAAAGTAAAAATTCAATAGTAAGCAATATGTGGCCTGAAGGAGCACAAGATATTACAAAAGTAAATATAATTTTTTTGTTTTATAAATAAATATATTAATTAAATAATAATTTATGTAAATTAATTTTATTTTTTTTTTTTTACAGACTACTAAAAGACCATTGACAGCAGGGACTTTATTTAAAAATTCAATGGTGGCCTTGGTGAAAAACTTAACGAGCAAAGAACCATTTTATGTACGTTGCATAAAGCCAAATGAGGTTAAGTCTCCAGTTGTGTTTGATATAGAAAGAGTTGAACATCAAGTTCGTTATTTAGGATTGTTGGAAAATATTCTTGTAAGACGTGCAGGTTTTGTATATCGACAGCGTTATGATCGATTTTTAAAAAGGTATTTAAATAAACAATACTAATAAGTTTATTATTTATAATTTTATTAATATTAATTATTTTTATTCATTTATTTTAAATCACGATAGTGGCGGTTTTTGGAACTAATTTTCATGGCCGCTTTTTGTAGGTTATACAGTATATTAATTTGAAAATTCATAACATTATTAATTAATTAATTTAATTTAAACATTAAATTTAAATATTAAATTGTTTATTTATTTAATTTAAATTTTATTTATATAATATTAAATTGTATATTTGATTTTAGATACAAAATGATTTCGAAATATACTTGGCCAAATTTTCGTGGTGGCAGTGATCAAGATGGCGTCCGTGCATTAATAGAAGAAGAAGGTTTTGCTCAAGATGTAAAATATGGTCATACAAAAATATTTATTCGTTCGCCACAAACTTTATTTGCTTTAGAAGCAGCGCGAAGTATTTTTATCCCTGGAATTGTTGTATTATTACAAAAACAATGGAGAGGTTATTTATGTCGTAGACAATATAAAAAAATGAAAGCTGCTATAATAATTTTTAAATATTATTATCAATACAAACAACGTTCGTACATTTGTCAACTTGAAGAAACATTAAAAAATGCTAAAACAATGAAGAATTATGGTAAAACATTGCCATGGCCACAAGATAATTTTGCAATTAAACCAATTTTACCAACATTAAAAAATATGTATGCAAGATGGCGAGCATGGATGATACTTAGAGCAATTCCTCGTGAAGATTGGCCGCAATTGAGGTTAAAAATGGCAGCTGGTGCAGTATTACGATTAAAACGAGAAGATTGGGGTCAGGAAAAACGTTGGGAGGGCAATTATTTATCAAAACCCGATGAAAATACAAATTATATTATTTTCAATAGTTCTATTAATAATTTAAAAAATATTGATCATTTTAAAACTATATTATTCAGTGCGTATATTCATAAAACAAATAAATTAAATAGACAAAGTGAACGTGTAATTGTTATAACGGAATATAAAATTTATAAATTGGATAATGTTAAATTTAAATCGATGAAAAAAGGCATTCCAATTAATGAAATAACTGGATTAAGTGTTTCACCAGGAAAAGATCAATTAATTGTTATACATTCCAATAGAGGAAATGATTTTATATTTGCAATTAATGCAAAAGAAAATCGTATTGGTGAAATTGTTGGTGTATTATGTAATAGATATTGTCAGTGAGTATTAATATTAATTAATATTTAATTAATATTACAAAATTTTATTGATAAAATAAGTAATTTATTTATTTCTATTTTTAGGTTAAGGGGCACAGATTTACAAGTAACTGTCGACACTCGAATTAAATGTATGGTGAGTAATAAAAGTAAAATATTACGAATTGAGGTTAAACCCGAAGTTTATACACCGACTTTTATCAAAGATGGCGACCAAATTATCTTTGCAATATCTCCAACTACAGATATTATTGATATGCGTCGTAATTGATGGGAAATTAAATGAAAAACATTATATAAATGCTTTAATACAACATTTAATGACTCTTTTTAATACTTATACAATTTACATTAAGACAAAAAAAAATTATTTCATCGTATATTAAATGTACAAATAATTAATTAACAAGATTTTACAAATTATTTGAGATAATTTTTATCTGTTGAATAATATTTTGTATATGTTTATACAACGTCGTACTTAATAATGATAATGAGTGCTTCCATATAACTGTTTATAGGTTATGTTAATGATTATTAATGATGCCTTTTGAGGAGAAAAAAATATTTAAAATATCTCTGTAAATAATTTAAAATTTACTGCATAAATAACGTTGGCCGATAAATTATATATTTCATACATAATAATTAATATTATATTTATCCTATTATGTCTGAGTGTGTGTGCCTTATTCGTGTAACTAAAAAGAAAAGAAAACTAATGAGTTATTGTAAATATAACAAATTGTGCCATTGTTCTTCAAAAAAAAATTTTTTTTTTGAGGTTAAGGCTTATATAAAACATTTATATATAATTATATAATTTTTGAATTAAAAGAAATACCTGAACGAATAAAAATGAAGTTAAACATAAATTATTCTCACAAATGTGTACATATACGCAGTGTATAACCTCCAAATTATTACCCACGAATTTAAATTCACAAAATGGCCGCCATGAAAAAAAAAGTAAAGAATAAATTCGCAAAAAAAATTGTTAAATACTCTAAAAACAATTGTTTTTAACTAGTAAAATCGATAATAATAATTAAATTGTATAATATACAAATATATTTATTATACAGATGTAGAATTTTCACTGTCTGCATCGCAATCAAGTTCATCAAGTGTAATAGTATCAGCATTAGACGAATTAGAATTAATTGTCACTTCATATTTATTATCTCCACAAGAAGATTTAATTCTAACACAAGTGTCTTTGCCTTTACATTCATCATAAACATTACCTGATGAATTAATACAATCATTAAATTGATGATTTTCCTCAGTAATTGTATCAACTTGATTAATTTTCATAACCTGACCAGAATTCACAATTTTCTTCGACAAATTATCATTACTCAAACACTTAATCATCCATTTTGGTGTTTCACTCGCATAAACATGAGTTTTTTTATTATATTTAGGACTTCCCAATATAATAGGTACTTCTGTTTCAATAACAGTTGTAATAACCTGTTCATTTTTATCAAAATTACTTTCCAAATATTTTTTCTTCGGCAATTGAATACCAAGCTTGCCAATAACCTCACTTTTTTCGTCTTTACTATCATAAGTATACGAATAATGTTTTTGTACAGGTTTAGACTCTTCCATAACCTCAAAATTCGTAAATTCAACACTGGATAATTTGTCTTTTAAATCCGTACAAATTTCCAGCGTTTTATTATCTAAATTATCATCACCCCAAATCATTCCTTTGCTCTGCTGATGATTAATCATCAATGCTTGTCGTAAATTCCCGGTAATACTGTGTCGTTGCTTCAATGGCGGATCTAACAATCGTCGAAGACTAGCATTTCTAATTTCCGGCACAGACATTCGTTCACGAGACAAAGACGAACCCATTGGCGATGACATTTTCAAAACAGGCGCAAGTAATTTGCGTTCATTTGCATGAATAATTGGCGTTGCAGTAGCAACAATAATATTCTCCAATCCATCACTAGGAATAAATGACGATGATAAATAAATATCTTTACCACCATCATTATTATTAATATTATTATAACCTCCACCAGCGCCATTTTGATATTCAGATATTGGCGAACTGGCAATTGGTCGAAGTTTACGTACTTTATTATTACCATCAGGATTCAATTGACTATCAAGACTGTATCGCTGTTTAGGTGTGCCAGCAATTAATCGTAAATCATTTTGTGTTTCTAATTCAGGAATTGAAAAACGATCGCGATTAAATTTCGTATTTGGCAATATTAATTCATTATTATATTTAAATTTTGGAATACCACCAAAATCTAATTGTGACATTCTATCACGATGGCTAATTTTTAAACCAGCTGTTGATCCTGCTCCACCAATATTACGTTTTTGTTTTATTGGCGAATGTAAATTCATCGGTTTTTCATTCCATGTATTTAATAAACATGGCTGGGACAATCGTTGATGTTGCATTCGTGATGGATAATAATCACCAGTTACTAATGTTGGTTGTGACAAACGTTCTCGTGTTCCTGAATGATTTGTCGGACGAATTAATCGTCGAATATCTGGTTGAGATAACCTAGAACCTCGACGATATTCTCCAGTATTATTAGAACTATCAAACGCATGAACATTTGGCGTTGATAAACGTTCTGATTGACTTGGAAAATTAATACTATTATCTCCAGATGTTCGTAAACTTGAATATGATAATTTTGTATTTGGTTTTATTGAATTGACGAAATTAATGCCGAAAAAGCTGGAATTTAAAGTTGGTTGAGACATTCTAATTCGTCGATCTGGTGAAATTATTGAAGATTTATGATGACGATGATGTAAATGTTGATTAGAATCATCAGAATATCGATGAGGTATCATAAGTGTTGGTAAATTTGGTTGTGAATAACGACTGCGTTGACTTGCTGGTGAATAACTTGGTTGACATGGTGTATTTGTATTTGTTGATCTTGTTCCTTCATAAGTAATAGCAGAATCTTGTGATTCAATGCTAGATTGTGATTTTGGAGGCTCTTTTACCATTGAAATGTGTAAATTCGGTTGGGACAATCGAGTTTTTTTTCCTAATTGTTGAGGTTTTTTTAAATGATCAATTAGGTTAGGTTGGGATAATCTAATGCATGGATTAGGTCTTAATGGACCTTGTCTATTGAGATACCATAAATCTCTACGTGAATATGGCTCACATCAAAGAGCATCATCCTCGCGTAATCTTCGCATAAATACCGGTCGAACATCTTCGAAAAATGTTGGAAGATCAAGTTCAGCTGCGCGCGCAATGCCGCCATCTTTGCATTCTAACCAATAAGTGTCCATTAATCCTTTACCTTTAACGTCAACAAGACCTCGATGTTCAATTCTAAAACCACCAACTGCCTCCAATGCTCGTTTCATTTCGAAACTTATATGAATTCGTAGCGCTAATTTAAAATATTTAATATTAAAAATTTAATTTAGAATTTTTATTAGGATTTTTTTTTTACCTTCTCCGGTGGATTCCATTCTACTTGCAGTGTTCACTGTGTCACCGAATAAACAATAACGTGGCATTTTAGTGCCGACTATTCCTGCAACTACTGGACCTGTATGAGCTCCACTGCGTATTTGAAGACGTTCGCCTGGACGTTTTGGAACTTGGAATACAGATGAAGCTGCTAAAAGATCTAAAGCCATTGTTGCAATTTCCGAGACATGTTTATCGCCTTGAAATAATATTTATATTAATATTTTTGTTTATTTTGTTTAGGAGAATGAGAATGTTAATTAATTAATTAATTAATTAATTAATGATTTTTAATTTTATTTATTTACCGTTTCTTACTGGTAAACCAGAAGCAACCATGTATGAATCGCCGATAGTTTCTACTTTGTAGACATCATAACACTCAATTCTTGCATCGAATAATTTGTATATTGAATTGAGGAATGTTACAATCTGAAATGTATTTATGAAGTGGATATTTGAGTGTGATATTTTTTTAGGGAAGTTTGTTTGATGTGGAGCGATTAATTTTTTATATTTTGAGGTTAGGTTTTGTCGTGATTTTTGTTTTTTTATTTAGATAATGTGGGGGATTTTATTTTTTTTTATTTTTGTAGCTTGGTATTTGGGGGTTGTGGAGAGGAGTTTATTGTATGTTCTTGTAGGGAATCGAACGCTCTACAAAAAAGGTCTCTTGTACTTTTTTTATAAATTTAAATATTTAAAAGATATTTGAGGTTAAAGTTTGAGAGTTTTATTCTTAAAAAAAATTTTTTTTTTTTCTCAATTTTGTAACTTACTGGTGATTAATTATTATTGAATGAAGAATGGGTACTTTTATAGGAAATTTAACGCTCTACAATAAAGGTCTCTTGTACTTTTTTTATAAATTTGAATATTTAAAAGATATTTGAGGTTAAAGTTTGAGAGTTTTATTTTTAAAAAAAATTTTTTTTTTTTTTTTAATTTTGTAACTTACTGGAAAGTAATTATTATTGAATGAGGAATGGGTGTTTTTATAGGAAATTGAACGCTCTACAAAAAAGGTCTCTTGCACTTTTTTCATAGAGACAGCCAAATTAAAGATACTCAAACCCAAAGTTTCAAATGTATGAAAATTTTGACTTTTTTGTTATTAAATCGATACTAATCACTGTTATTTATAATTATTGTAATAAAAAAACACTTCAATAATTGTAGTTACATTGCTTAATTTTGTTTAGACAGCATAATTTCTATTGCT